>JASAUF010000193.1:600000-755659 GCA_030180095.1 Magnolia changhungtana
GACCTTAGGTTAAGTCCTTTCGAAAAATGGTTTAAATGTTTAAATTACAGTGTAAAGTCTTTGAAGTTCGAACAGACTAACTTATGGTATGGCTAGCCCAACTTACTTCAGCTAACCCAACTACAGTTTCAACTAAGATTTCATATTCAAATGTTTGAAAAATCTGTTGTAAATTTGGCTAACTGAACTTTGGGTTCGGTTAGCCCGAAGTTGCTTTGGATCAGTTTCTAGCAATGAATTCTCAAATTTTCAAAGGGATTTGGCCAACCGAACCCTGTATTCAGCCAGCCAAATTTTGGTTTGGGTTAGTCGAATTTTTTATTTATCTTATCCCGCGGAATTCGATAACCGTTGGAATGGAATCGTTGGAATCTGGTCAGCCAAACTTATTTTTAGGCTGACCGAATTTCTAAATCTTTTGTTTATAAATATGTACATTCTCTCATTCTATTTTACAAAGAAATTCATTGATAAATCTTCTGCAAGTTCGAGAAAAACTCAAGTCTTCCTCAAGCTAACTGTTTGATAATTATTATTATTATTAGTTAGCTTATTCATTTTCCTTTCTCAAGTTGATGATAAATACAATTAGAGAGTAATCTATAATCTAGTTAAGAAATAAAGAATTAAATACACAGCAATTAAGGTTTATATTTCTTAAAATACATTAGATCCCTATATTGTTTCTAGTTGAGCATATATTGCTTTATCAACACTCAATAAAGAAGATCGTTGCTTCAAACCTCGGCTACATCTTCAAATCAATATCTGAAGATAAGTACAATTATTATTATTATTATTTTATTTAAGTTTTTTTGAAATAGTCCGAAAATCTTTGTGGGTTGATTTATAATAGCCCGTGAAAATCACAAAGGCAGTTTTGTTGTGATAGCTCATGAAAATCATAAGAACTGTAAGAGGTTATTAAGGTGAACCTGTGAAAATCTTAAAATAGTGAAAGACAAAATTATGAAGGTAGTAATTTTAGTAGTGGAGTAGGTATGAGTTTTAAATACCGAACCACTATAACTCCTTGTGCATTTGTGGTGATTGTTTTATTTGATTCTCTCTCTTTTTATTTTGAAAGTTTGATTTCAAAGATATCGTGATGTAAAGTTGCCCTGCCTAAAATACTAGCTGAAGGTTGTCCTACGAATTATTTGGTATTAAGGTTTCAATACTTTGTGCGATTGAGATTATTTCCGCATTATTTTAAAGAATTTAGTATAGTCCTATTCACCTCCCCCTTCCCCCCTTTATAGGACATCGATAACTCATCTTTCAGATAATAAGACCATCCATAACCCATAAAATCTTTAAAAAAAATCTTAAATTCTCTATAAAGTAGAGATCACATGTTGTATGGATGGAGAAGGGTGTCGATCTCCTCCGCCATCAAGGTCCTTACTCGGAATCTCCAGTTACTGATCATCCGTATGAGCCGTTCTAGTTAGGGAGTCTTTGATTCCCCCAACTTAAAGCAAATTTATGGTGTCTAGGCGATCATAGATTCTAAACTTCACTGGTTGGTGATGACTTTAAGTTAAATATACCACCAATCTTAACTCAATACTATATCCACTCTCAAACATATCAAAGGAGACATCCACAAAAGAGAGAAGTGGGAGCAATCTTGCCAATGTGGAAATGTTTATATTATTGCATATATATATATATATATATACATCATTTATTTGATTTTATAATATTATCAAAAATTTTATACCATTGTTTATGGACTTGCTTCAGACCATATAATGATTTAATTAACTTACAAACTTTATTTTCTTTAGCTAAGATTTTATAACTCTTAGGTTATTGCATATATGTTTACTCTTCTAATTATCCACTTAAAAACACCATCTTAACATCCATTTAGACTATTTTTAATTTAAATATTAATGCTATTCTATTGTAACCCTAATAGTTATACTTCTAGTTATAGAAGAATATGTGTAAAAAATAATTAATGAATTCCTTTTGTTTAAAGCCTTTAGCAACTAACTTAGCCTTAAACTTATCAATAGTTTCATTTGATTTTTGTTTTTTTCTTAAACACTCATTTACAACCTATTGATTTATTTTCAAGAAGTAGGTTTATAATTTTTTTAGTCTTATTAGATATTATAGATTCTAACTCATCATTAATTGCTTCTTTTAACAATGTTATATATGGAAAATTAAGTTCTTTTACATATATTAATGAATTATTTTAATTAAGAAGATGTAAAAGTTATCTCGTAAGTTATTTTTTCTTAACTCTTTTACATATTCTTGGTTCTAGTTCATTTTCATTTTTATTTTTATCTTCCACACTTTTAATAATTGTGATCACTTGTGTATCACTTTTTTCTTTTATACATTTCATAGGAAATATATTTTTGAAGAATTCTGCATCTCTTACTTTAATTATGGTATAAGATTTATAATATTATCCTTAAATTTGAAAATTAGAAATTTATATACTACATTATATTCTACATATATTATAAATATACAATTAGTTGTCTTAGGACTTAATTTCATCTTCTTTGTGTCAGTAACCCAACTTTAACAAGACATCCTTATACTTTAAGATATTTATAAGTTGGACTATAATTTTTTTAAAGTTCATATGATGTTTTTTAGTTGTCTTATATGGGGATCCTATTTTAAATGTAACAGACAGAAAAAATTTCTTCTCCCCAGACATTAGATAGTAACTCTAAACTATTTAACATATCATTTATAATCTTTTTCAAAGGTCTATTATTTTGATCTAATATTTCATTTTATTTTGGTGTATATGGCGTAATTATTTCATGAATAATTCCATTATATTCATAATAGTATTTAAATTGTAGAGATTCATATTCTCCTCCTTTATTAGTTCTAAGTTTTTTAATTTTCTTACTTAGTTGGTTCTCAACTTCAATTTTATATTTAATAAAATCTTTTAAAGCTTCATCTTTATTTCTCAATAGATATACTTAATGTATCTTGAGTAATCATCTACAAACACGACATAGTATCTTTTACTACTTTTGGACATGCGATTTTTAAAATCACCCAAGTTACTATTCTTTCCTAAAAACTAGTGAGGTATGGACATTTTCCATGAACACTTATTCTTTATCCGTTATTGCTTGATAAAAGATAAACATGCTTCGATCTTTACAAGCATTTTGAGTTGCCACAATATTTAGTACCCATTCTATGTTGTTTACGAGATGGACTTAAGAAACGATAGTCATTATCCCTTTTGACTTGATTTTAATTTTAATAAGATTAACTTAGGCCTTGGAATTTTTCTTCTTAAGCCAATATTTTGCAACACATTGCCCTAGCTTGCTATAGTAAAAATAATTTTATTAAAAAATCATGTTTACTTCTTAAGTCTAGAATTTGTATTATGATGCCCTGATTTTTCACAGTAAAAACAATTCTCTTTCTTCTTATTGTTTCCTTGATTTAATTTCATCAGGTTTGCTTTCGATGCCATCTCATTCGTATTCACTGTTTAGTCTCTAATTCTATTGATCTCCTTAATTCTAATGTGTAAAATTATACTCTTCATGGATATGTCATTTTTCTTGTGTTTCATCCTATTCTTATATTTCTTTCAGGAGTGTGGTAATGTTTTTATAACAATACCTTCAAGAAAAGTCTCATCCATCTTCATTCCTTCAAATGTGATTTCATGTACTAGATTTTGAAACTAGTAAATCTTATTAGTGATTGGTTTATCATCAATCATCACGTAATGAAGGAAATTTACGATGACATGTTTCATTCCTCTGCATCTTCCAATACATATTTCTTTAATTTTAATACACCCTAATTTCTCTAGTAGAGACATAAGAAACATAAACATCATAAAGTTTTTTGAAGAGTGCATTCATATATAATATAATTTTTGCAATTATAGGCATCTCTCTTGCGAGTATCATTCATTAGATCAAACTTGAATGATTTAGACAATATAAGAAAGTTTAAAGTGTCCAGTGCAACACTCAATTTTTGTTTTCACCTTTTGAGATGTTGTCTGGAGAATGGTTCAATTTTAGATAACTCAGTTGTATGCTTGTAGCATTATAGTAATGCCATAATCTAAATAGTATTCCAATAATATTCAACTTCAAGATTGTTGGGTTTGAGAATTGGAAAAATATATAGTCTATATTTGATTTTTTAAAAATAAAAGAAAAGAAATAACTTATTGGATGTATGGTCCGACATGATTTGAAATCACTTGGCTTGAAGTTGAATCTTTGCTCCTTAGAGGATGTCTCTAGTGCAAATAGATTCTCATACATTCAACCTCTAGGATAAAACGACTATTGCCTGGTCAAAATATGCATCTACTGTACATGGGCTTGAACCACTTTGCAACCTTAACCTAAAGTAGCATGGCTCGGTTTGTTGCATGCATGTTGTAAAGAAATGGTGTAACACCCCAATCCCATGTACCTTGAAGGCCCAAGCATTCCAACTCCCACTTATTACCCACTTAGAAATTCTAAGGAATTTTGATGTGAGACTAAAAGTAATGTAATACATCTTCTCATAGATGTGGGACTAAAAGCATTCCAACTCCCACTTATTACCCACTTTGCACCTACGGATGGAAGTATGTGTGCTGAAGTTACAAGAAGATAAAGGATGGGTTTGAGATATATAATCATCTTCTCATATAAGTATCATAACTATCTTATACTACCCCCACGTCTCCATATGTGCGTGCAACAATCAAACAATTCATTTTACTTTCTTTTACATATTGCACATATTCCTAATCATACACCCTTTGCTTCCATTTCAAGTGGCACTTGAATATATGTTATACACCTTGCGGAACCTTCGGATTTTAGGGTTTAGGGTTTAGGTTGCTGAACCTTCAGATTTTGGCATATTAAAAATCAAATGTCGCTTGATTTTCTTTCTTATTTCATGTTTACTTATTAGTGTGCCGAAACTTGCTCATTTTATTTTTTTCAACTATTATCTCCTTAAACTCCTACCTAGGTTGAAACATTGCAATTTTTCTAAAAATAGTTTGAATCAAGTAGTGGTTTGTTAGTTAGTTTTTAATATTGTCTACAATCGGCTAGTTTATTAAATAAGAACATCTGGACCTCTAAAAATTCCTAAAAATCCTAAAAGGTTGTAAAGTTGAAACCGCGGGAAAGAGAGTACCTAACCATATTCAAGAGTCATCTTAGTTAAAGAATGCAAGACGATTCTACGAGTTTGGTTGACCGTAGATTTCGGGCTTTTATTGGCTAGTGGTGACTCCGAGTCATTCAAATATACCATTTTAAGTTCATGACATACCCATCTAAAAACAAGTCATAACATGAGATGCTTTTAGTACGCGCGCCCATCCACAGGATGGTGAACACAAATAACAATTGATTTTTATTTTTTTTCAAAAAATATTTCTTTAAGAACATAAATGCTGATGAATTTATTGTTATTCTGCATATAAAGTTACTCAAAAGATGCATAAACTGCATATTAATATTTTAAATATTCATGTTACTTATATTAAGTTACTGCTCCCACCTGATGATTGGTTTTACTTAAGAAGTTACTCAAAAGATGCATCTAGATGGGTTAACCCAATGGCATATTTCTTGCCAAGGTTTCTTATATGATTATAAAAAATTAGAATGATTCCATACTCTTAAGATTTATTTAGTATAAATACACAATATTTTGCTTGTAAGTGACTTGTAGGTTGTCTAAACACAACAAAACTACTTATAACTTACAGGGTTATAAACAGGTAACTAGAGCTGTACAAGAGTCGAGCTTGGCACAGCCCGGCTCAGCTAAGCCAATAGCTAACTCTAGCTCGAACTTGACTCAGTTCTCGAGCTTGATTGGCCAGCTTGGCTCGGTTTGATCAGTAGCTTGGGCCAGTTCGAGCTGAGTTCGAGCCTGTGCAACATTTTCTCAAACACAGAGTGCATCTTCAATTTTTCATAGAATGCAAAACCGTAACAAGCAGTTTATAGGTATTTCTTGAAACACTCGGCAGGTAACATCAAAATCATGATTGAGGGCAGTTTTATAATGTGAGACCCGACCCTAATTCCCATGTGTGCATGTGTGTGTGTGAGTATGCATCTTATTCATCATGGTCTCGCTGTCCTACCGGTCGAATTCCAGCGACCCGCGACCCTCGGATTGTATTTGCAGTCACCTTGAGTTCGGTCACGTAAACCCAACTCAGATCGACCCGAGACCTATGCCATCTCGTTCGTATCGTAACGTCTTATGCGTCAATCCGACCTATGAATCAAAAGTTATGAGCATTTCATCATGTGGCCCACTTTTTGTACAAATGCATGTGGACCACCTCCATGGCACAAGTTCCCATGCACACCACCCACACCCACTACAATTTCCATGAAATAAACACTACCCACCCTAAACACTACCCACACCTAACCTACCCTAGCAAACATTGTTTGTATCACCATAGGTTATGATTACTTCCCTTAAAAAGCTTTTCCCTCTCTTTCCCTCTCATTTCTCTCTCTCTTCTCTTCTTCTCCAGCAACTTCCCTTCCATCTCCTTCTCTTCTCCAGCCCCATTTCCCCTTTAATCCTCTAAATCTAACCATCTAAATCCAATCTCATCCATTGATATGGATCCCTTGGTGCACTAGGAGCTAGGAGGTCCAAGTTTGGAGTAATCTAAGGTGGGTGTACTCCTAGGACTTAGGATTTCTATTTTTATGTTCTTAGATCTCTTTTTTGTGGGAAGTGTAGGACCCACCAATCCATGGTGGAGATCCTACATCATCTCTTAGTTGGGGCCAAATGGCCTATTTGATGCATGTATGTCCATGCATGGGGTTTCCCCTCTATAGGCCCCCATCATGGAGGATTTCTTGGATTCCATAGCATGATAGGTCATCTATACCCTAGAATCATGGTTGAGATGACATCCCAACCATTGATCTTGAATCTAGAACATGCGTGTGGTGGATCTTTGTTGTAACATATGAATAGAAGGAATGTATGGTGTGATTGATGAAGGGGAGGGCCTTAATGTGGCGGAGCCCCTCCTCTTGTGGCCGATTCTTTATTATTATTATTTTTTTTATGATAGAATTCTGATCTTGCATGTGTGGCCCACCTTGTAGGCCAACAAAAATCCAGACCAACCATGGAGCTTGGACGCCCATAGCGGTCCATCCTTAGACGTGTGGCCCCAAAATCCACCTAAATGGGACACATGCAAGGGGTATTTGATGATGGGGAAGGTCTGGACATTTGTGGGGCCCACTGGGGTGGTACACCACACAAATTCCTGGGTTTAAATCCCATGGAAAACTATGTTTATATTTTAATTATTTCTATTACATATTGCTGTCCAAATCTGCCTGGACAGATTTTTGGGCCACCTTGGGGCCTGATTTATGGGTATTTGGTGGAAATACTGAAACAAAATAATATGTGATTCTTGTAGTCTTATGACACACTACAACCATACCAAATTTCAGCCCCATCTGACCTTCATTGGGGTCCCAAAGGTGTGGTCCAAGTGAGGTGGACAGTCTGGATTTTCTGCACTGTTCCAACAACATTCCACCCTGGACAGGTTGGAATTCCGAAATTTATTAAAATACTTTTGGGTGTCTAAAAATTATAAAAATTTATAAGGAGGTGGTTCACTCATGGTAGGACCAACCTACAAAATTTTGGGGTCAATGGACACCTGTACACACCATGGTGGTGGCTGGACCGGCCCATTACAATATGGTGTCCAGATCAGTCCGATTTTCAGGATAGATTGATTTCTTTAAATAAATTAAAATATTTTTAAATGTCCAAAAATTTTGAAATTTTTTGGAGTTGTTTTCCACCCATGGTGGGACCTACCTACCAAGTTTCAGAGCCAATGGACCCCTGTGCACACCGTGGAGAGGGCCATACTGACCCACCACGTTGGGACGTCCAAGTCTGTACGATTTTTGGACAGGTTGTTTTGTTTAAATTAATTAAAATACTTAGTAATATCCAAAAATTCTGAAATTTTTTGAGGGTGTGGCCTACCTATGGAAGTATCACTCTATAAAATTTCAGCCCCAACTGACCCCATTTGGGCATCCAAAAGAATGGGCCAAGATGGTTGGCTTGCCAGAATTTTATGCTGTGCAGTCCAGCAATATGCCTTGATAAAAATTATAATTCAAAAATGTTTCCTCTGATGGTGGGCCACCTTTTTGGGTTTCCTCTTATTATATGCATGATGAGGGACCTTGGCCCTCAATTCCTAGAATTTTAGAGGCCCCGGGCCCACTCCAATGGAGTGCCCAAATTTAGGACAACAACATGTCATAATTATGCTTGGCCTTTGGGCTGAAATTTTAGCAGTGAGGCCCAACACATTGTGAAGAATCTTAGAGGTAATAATTTATACCTTTAGTTCCTTAAATGTTGGGCTTAATAGATGTACTTCTGAGGCCCACCACAGTTGATTTAATTGGGTCCATGAATGTAGCTAGTTGTTAAACTCTTTAGGCCCAATTGGGCTGAAACTTTCCAGATAGGCCCATTGAACTCTTGGGCCATTTATACTATACTATTGTGCTGGATTAGTGGGCCGGACTACACAAGTATATGGGCCTTTGGTTGCCCGCCACATCAACTTTATACTTGGGCCAGGTTGTAGGCCCAACTTAGTTGACTAAGAGCATGACATTTGCCCATGTGATTTGAGCAATTGGTTGCCCACTAGGCCACCACAATATATGGGATTAGTGGTCTTTCCCCTATGGGCCCATAGTGGTACATATGGGTTGGGCTATGTGTGTTCCCCTTGGACCCATGTTTTGGTTAGGCCTTGGGCCGCCTTTCTGAAGCCCAACATGAATGTATGTGGTATGTAATGGCTGCCCATTTCTTATTTCTAATGTTGTGTGGGCCTTGGGCCTTGATCCGTAATCAATTAGAGATGGGCTACCTCTTGGGGACCAATTGTGGTTGGATGTCCACATTGGTGGCCCTAAGGTAGGCCCATGGGCTTCTATGGATGGTTAAAGGCCCACCATAGATCCTTGCTAGGCTCGTTTCATCTATTTAGGCCCATATCATTGTTCTCCTTAGTCTCGTGGGCTACCCCAGGTATATGGGCCCCCACTAGAGGTTGTATTCCTTATGAGGAATTGGTTAAGTACCTAGACCCTTCATGGTTAGGTAGAGAGTTCATCTTCACCTCATTGGCACCCCTATTCATCTTCATGGCCCACTCCCATACGCATCATATGCATGCTTGGTTGATGTATGATTGGCCATGGTTGTGTTATTGTGTAGGATATGTTGGTATCTCCCCGAGAGATGGATGTTTGAGATTGATGCATGGGTGATTGTGTGATTCATGCATCTGGCATTGCATATCTTATGGATATCCGCCCTTACTTCATCAGGGCCTTGCTTGCACAAGGGTATTCGTGGATGACCCATGTGTGGATGCCCATGGGTGAAATTCCCAAAACTTCCATGGTACCAAAGATCTGCTCCAACGTCGTGACCGGGTGGAATATATAAGCGCACGAGAGCCTTATACCATTAGGTCGTGACTCCCACTGTCGTGTAGTCGGTTGGATAGGGGTGTGGCCTTACCTGCCTGATGTGAGGAGGCATTGCTAGGCTGAGTTTGACCAGCTTGTAAATGGGTCCGCTACCTTTAGGCCTTGTTGGTGATTGGCTGTTCACGGGCGGGTAGTGAGGTCTCTTACGCTCGTTTGACTGTGTGGGGTCTGTAGAGCGGCAGTCATTCAACAGTCTAATGGACCCCGGTGATTTCCTTATGATCGAAAATGTACATGACTTGTGGTTCGGATATGAGTACTGACATTACTTGCACTGCATTAGCATTGGTTGTACAAGCCCCTTCATGCATTGCCTTGGCATGACACCCAGTACTCATTGTGTCTTATTCATGATAAGCCTGGGTAAGGCTAGTGATATCCTCATTGATCATGCTTCTCTCCTTGTATCTCCTACTACTCTTCTGTGCACCATTATCACACACCTACACCACCTCTAAGCTTCTATAAGCTTATGCACGATTGATGCGTGCGGGATACCCAGGCAAAGCGACATAGCGAAGAGAGCATGGAGTAGAGTGAGCATTTGAGGACTCAAAGTTCTTCGACCTTTCTCTCTTTTCCTTTTATCTCATGTATGTCCTTTTGGACCTTATGGATGATTGTAAAAGTTCAAATTTATAGTGGATTTTGCGATGTGTGTCTTTGTTATTCTCAGATGTACTTGTTGTGATCTTGGGTATGCTCGTATTAGTAATGATTATATTGTTATGAAAAATCCTCCTTGTAGGATCTCAGGATTAGAACCTGCCTCAGGAGCCGAGAATGGGGTACTATGGAGGCTGTTACGGCCAGAATCGGCCATCGGATTCCTTGTGATTTCGGTTACCGAGTCTGGGGCGTGACATATAATGTGAAGTTTTTTTTTTTTTTTTTGTAATGATTTGTTTCATATCCATTCCTTCCATTCCTTCCTCACCACCAGCCAATCTCGCAGAGAATGTATGCACCCAAAACAACACTTCATTGAGTCATTTCATCAAACACTCGGCGAGTAGCATCAATATCAAAATAACCGAGTCACCGAGCCGATTCGAGCTGAGGTTTGATCCAAGTTGAGTCGAGCTCGGGCAAGCTCGAACTCAACTCAAAATTTTTTCAAGTTCCAAAAACCAGCTCAACTCGGTCTAAATCCAATTTCGAGCCAAGGCAAGTTGCGCTTTTCCAAGTCGAGTCAAGCGAGCAGACCGAGCTAACTCGACTCGTGTACAGCTCGTGCAGGCATCCACACCACCCCCTAAGGTAATATCAGTTGCCCTGGGAGATGGACACCTTGGAAGCAGGTACCCTTGGAGCCGGGCACCCTAGAAGGGGTTATTCTTGACGGTGAACACCCTTGGGCACTGTGGGTGCCTGAGAGGCTCAAGTGCACTCGTACTAATAAGAGGATCCTGCAAAAACGAGCTGTGGTCCAGAACCTCATGACCCTGAAGTTTGCCGATCTAGACCATTGATCTGATGGTCCTATTGTGGATGGACCATACCCCAAATTCTGATAAAAGGAGAATGGTAACCATTTAGTCATTGTCCTATAAACAGATGGTTAAAAAAATACAGTATCATTCTAAGCATGATTGTAGAAGGGCTAAAAGCCTGGATAGTTAGGAATCTTACAATCTTCAAATCTGGGAGATATTTGTGGAATGGCCCATCCACGGTGGGGCACATCAGATCAACAGGAAAACCACAGAATGTGGCCTATGAGCTCAGATCAAGGCCTGAGGATATTCAAGTCAAAATTAATGCCGCGCTTGGATACACGGCTAATCTGAATCAAAATATTGAAACCATTGAAATGGAAATGGCTAAATTGCTATTACTATACATTCTAGTTGAACTTGAAAAGAACACAACTACAGTCGGACAGCTACCATGTTATTACAATTTGCTCATTTCATATCTACTGTACTAAATATTGCAATCCAATCAACTTGTGCAACTAAACATAGCCTTAGTTTCCACCTTTGGTAACATCCAACATAGCCATTTAATCACAGAACAGTTGGATTGTTTAAAAAAAAAATCAGCATTTACATAAAGCCGAAGAGAGGAAGGGAAACAAAAAGCTGCCTAGCATCGTTGGTTGATTGATAGCCATTTCTTTCTCTATCTTTTTTCCCTCTTTTCTTGTGTTTCACTGGTTTAGCGTACACATCATTAAAAATCTGTGAACTACTGGTCATAATCATACACATCATAAAAAATCTGTGTTAACTACTGGTTGCACTCGTTGGGTATTGTTGGAGAGTTCCTAAATGCATGCTTTCTGCAGCGTTGGAAGATGCTGTCGTATACCAGATCGAACTGCACACCAGCCCTCTCTCGATTCACGATGAAAAGAATGTGGTCTCCTTCCATTATCTTGTAGTACCTGTGATCAACCACAAGCGGATTTAGTGGTGCTCTATCAATTCATTGGGGTGCTAAGGAATACAACAGAAAATTGAATTGCAACTGTTAGGGTGTGTTTGGATGTTTTGTAAGATTATATTGCAATTATTAGTTTAAGAAAGTGGAAATAACCAAAATTTGATTTTGCCTCAATGGCTCTGTCTGGGCTCCAAATTGTAAGTCCATTGCTTTCAACCTGGGAGTTAAAAGGAATGTAATGGCAATTTGAGGGCTACTTATTATAAATACAGGGTATTATCCTTAACTTTTTAAGTTATTTCCTCCTGATTAAACCTAGTGTCCAAGATGCAATTCACTTATCCATGAAAAGGTAGCCTTAGTCTCCTAAAGCGGAAATTGCCAAATTGCAATTTTCTTCGGCCCTGTTTGGCAGACACAAAAATGAGTTCATCTCTTTTTGGCTAACAATAATTATCTATTAGATATCTTGATCTAATACATAATGAGCTCACCTCATTTAGTTAACAGAAATTATGTATTCAAGATCTTGATCTCTAATACACAATTCCTGTTAGCTAAAATGAGATGAACTCATTTTTAGGCGTATATACCAAACAGGGCTTAAGCATTTGAATTGAAATCATGTTTCTCTCAAGTTGAAGTCAAGAGAAACAGTTTAACCGATCGTCGTGTACCACTGAAACTGAAAGGGAAATTTTATAGGGTAGCTAGAAAATCAGCCATGATTTATGGGACAAAATATTGGGCATTTGAAGAACAACATGTTCATAGGATGAGTGTAGCTGAATGAGGATGTTGAGATGGATGGGGGGCAAGACGGGGAAGGATAAAATTAGAAATGAATGAATTTGAGGGAACTTCGGAGTAGTACCAATAGGTAATAAGATGAAGGAAAGTAAGGTGGTTCAGTCATGTAAAACGGAGACAAAGAACTGTGTTGGTTAGTAGGAATGAGTTGGTACAAATTGCAGGCTCCAAAAGGGCAAGGGGAAGGTCCAAAAGGATGTGGATGGAGGTAGTAAAGAAAGACTTGATGACGGATGACCTAACTGAAGGTCTGGGCCTTGATAGAGTGGAGTGGCAGAAAAACATTCATGTGGCCTAACCCCAATTAATTGGGATAAGGCTTAGATGATGATGATGGCAAACGAAACGTAATTGCAATTTGGGGGCGACTTCCTCTCTAAGAACACCACGGGACATTATTAGTGTTTCTTTCCATCTTGATTAAACTGAAATTGGAAAGTAGTTTGCTTGTGCATCCAAACGATCCATTAACTAATCAAATAAATAAATGCTCAAATGAGAAAAAATGGAAAGATGATTGTGTTGATTTATGATGGATAAAGATGATGCTTTGGGTGATGGAGTGCAATGTTAACATTGCTAATGGTGGTGATCAGCAGTGTGGCCCACATAACTGAAGAGAAGAACGATGATGGTGATCATTCTTGCCCATGTAACCTAAGAATGATGGTGATTTCTGGTGACAGTAACATTTATGGGGATGAATTACATGATGAAAATGTTGCTGCAGATAAGATGATTGTTGTTGTATGCATGTTTCACATGCTCATGTATTATGTGTTAGTGCCATAGGCATACCACATAAAACATACATCGGTGACATGGGTCATATGACAAAATGCGATGATGATGGTGGTGGTTACGGAAGTGATGATAATAAGGATAACTAACCAAATGCCAGGTTGTAGATGATTGCATTCAGAATCATCTACCACCAAATGGCTGGGGTGCTCAGTTGGGATGCGAGGGTGGCTCATCGATATTGTGTTAAGAGCTCCGTCGTTGTCATGCCAATCCTCATCCCTGCTCATATTTTCAACAGGTGGTTAAACAACCATTCAGCATGCATAAAGAAAGAACTCTCAGGGATCAGTGAGAAGTGTTTGGGCGTTGGCAGTTTGTGAGGTTCCCTCACCATGCCGGCACCAAATCATGGTTCGGATCGAAATGAGACCTTTCAGTACCTATCTAAACCATGATTTAGTCCATAAGAGGAGGTAAAACAGTAGCCCTCTTAGTACTGATTCCATTTTCCACACCACCCTAAACAGATGAAGTTGGCCTAGTAAGTCGCACCAATCATGATTCGGCAGGCAACCCAAACACTACCTCAGCAAAAAATGAAAAAATAAAAACAAAAAATCCTACCTATATCCTTTAAAAGGAGGTGGCACGTCTGCAGGATGCCTCCATTGGCTCATCTGCAAGACCCTAATGAAAAGCAATGGGTGGATTCCAAGTATGCTAGAAGGGACCGTAATGCCCATAATCTTCCGGGTCCGTTTAGTCGCATAGCTGAAATAAAATGTATTGGGGAAGGTGTTGAGCTTGGCATTGAGTTGCATGGACCCTTGAAGTGTAAGATCGGGTAGGATCCAATCGCCGGAAGTGAACGGCCCAGCATTCCCCAAGAGGCAGTCCACAAGACCCCAAATGCCTGCTTTCTTCCATGACATGTTGAAGTGATCAAACCCAAAATTGTAGTAATTCTTCAGCAATTGGATATCGAGCCAATCATACATTATGACGCCTAAACGACAGATCTGAAGAAGACATATAGACTTCATCGATCTCCCATCTTCTGGCCTGAAACAAAATTGAAGGTCAGGAGAGCTTGATGATAGAGAATTCGTGACACTGTAACAGAACAATTCACACCCACTTACAACATTCCATCGAAGTAAGTTCTTGTTGTTCCGTTAAGAGCGCCAGATAAGGAAGTGAGGCTCAGCACCCAATTCTCAGAAGTGTTTTCGTAACCATCAAAGGCCTGATATCAGCAATGGATTATGAGATTAAGACCCTTCTCCTACATTGGATGTTTTCATTCTAGAGATGTTGAATTTGAGTTGTAAGACTACCTTATCAGCTAGCATCTGCTGCAGCAGGCGAACGACCTGAGCTCCTGATGAGTGGCCCACAAAGTGGATCGGATGGTTCTCATCCCACTCAGGGTAGTGACCTGTAGTCCAAGATCATACAATTTTAATCCAATTCACATATTTCTAGCTTCATTACAAATCAAATTTCTTCTTCTATTTTTCTTTGATCTTCTATGCTGCATAATACACACGGAACTTGCAAGGAATGAGTAAAAATGATAATCATCCATCTTCTTAGGTAGAGTTTGGGGGACTTCCAAACCGACATTTCTTTGAATACATCGGTGGTTGATCATGTTTCAAACTTACTGTGCATCTGGGCCAGCATGGAAAAGAAAATTCAAATGAGCAATGTATCAATTTTCCATTTTTCCGCGCCTGAAATGATATTTGATTCTTTACAAGTACTACTTGAAATGAACGAAATCTCATTTCTGCCCAAAAGCATTCCACTAAAACCCATGTCAAGGGGTAATTCCAAATGCACCCTCATTCATGAATTCACATTTTCCTTTTCTTACCCTGATCATAAACGTTTCCAAATCGAGAATGCCCATAAATCTTGCTATGCTCTTCTCCATAATCCACTTGCCCGCCTTTCAAATAGTAAAACAAATCGCGGGCCCTGAAACCCGCAACAAATTCAATTCTCCCCAACAAAGGAACCCAAAAAAGAAAAAAGGAAAACAGAGAAACCAAATACAAGAATAATAATAATAATAATAATAATAATAATAATAATAAAAAATCATGATTGTCATGTACACACCTATCATGTATGCTCGTTAAAGAACCCAAGTCAGGAACTAGCACCCTCTCATACTTTTTCTCAGCACCTGCGAAATACGACAAACCTCCCAGCCTCTACCAAAAAAAAAAAAAAAAAAAGAGAAAAGAAAGAAGGGAAAGAAGAAAAGAAAATCAAATGATCCGAAAAATCAAAAGCAGCCCAAAAAATCCCAAATAACAGATGGTCATCCGTTCCGCTGCGCCAGCATGGAAACATGGAAACCAGAAACCACATTCCTGACTCTTCATCCCCAAACCAACATCAGCAATCGAAATTGACATTGATTTTGTATGGAAAATCCAGAAAATTGGTATTCCACCTAATGCAATTATCATTTCGACGACACCCCAAATACCAAAACAGAACCAATGACCATCCATTTTATCAACAAATTCAAACTAATTGCGATTTGGGGTACCTCCAAACGCACCCATATGTTCATCCATAATAACAAACATACATATAAAAACCCACATACATACACACATGTACATATATACAAATACATGTATGTATGTATGTATGAATGAATGAATTATTTATTAAATTTTTGTATGTATGGATAAGAAAAAAGACATACCCCCTTCCCAAATCCAAAGATGCCATGAACAAGTACAATTGGAGGCAAGCCATGAAGATTGAGGTCATTGCAGGCCGTGTCTGTAACCACCAGATTGACATTTGACCTAAAACATTCACTAAGAACCTGAGACATGTCCGATGCAACAGCTGTGCTGAATATGTACAAACCATACAGCATGTGGATCACACTGCTTAAAAATAGCTCCCACAATGCAAGCACCCCAAGCCACACCCTGATAATCACCATGGTGGCCCACGACGATGACGAAGACGACGAACCCTGGCCGTTGATTAGAATTGAAATGGAACCAGGAGGGGGCAGCAGATGGTCCCTCTTTCTTCTCCTCTCCTTCAGAAAAAAGAAAGAAAGAGAAAGAGGATGTTCTGCAAACAACCCCACAAACACAGAAGAGAATCCGTCACATCTCCCTCTCATTTTTAAGGGGTTGAAAGGCTGGATTTTGCGTTGGGGAGCACTTCTTTTTTGATTTTTCCGCGTTTGAATTCTCATGGTCGGTAAACGTAGTGATACTCGCGCGAGTAGCTAACTGAATTTTGTGCCAGTTTGGCACGTGTGTGAGAGATGGAGGAGCTTTCATGAGATGGAGGCAGAAAGTGAGACCATTTGGTAATCAGGTGGGCTATCAGTTTATGAACTGAAGAGGTTTCGTAGGCCTTTGACGGGTTGGATCACGGTCCTTTTCAATGATCCAAACCGTTCATATGATGGATCCCAGCACGAATGGAGGCACCCAAAAAAAATCCTCCTATTGAAATACTTCGTCCCTTAGATTATTTCAAGGTTAAATGACATGTCTATTTACAAAAATCAAATGATTAAAGGGTTACCATATCCCAACAAAAAGTTGTGATCTTTCGGGTCTCCCTATCAAAGATGAGGTCCATCGTATAAACGGTATGGATCATTGGTAGAGTCCCTAGTCAGGTATGCATTCTAGCAAATCTCCAGACAAAATGGACAGTTAGATAAAATCGATCGAAATTTGTGCTCAAGATACATTTTTATCCCTCCAAATGGTGAGCAGACCTGCGTGAGTTTTTTTGGAAGGGTTGTGTAAAGCAGGGCCGATCTGATGGACGCACATGATCTTGAATGCACGCGTCGTACATTGGTAGGAGTGGGAGAGTAGCCGTCCCAATAGCTACTGGGAACGGATTGGCTACTCCCCCTGCCATCAGCCCCGTGGCTGTGGTCGGTGCTCTGTGGGGCCCACCACGATGTATGTGATTCATCCATTCCGTTCATCCATTTTTAAAGATCATTTTATGGCTTTTTTTACAAAATTATAAGAATATAAATCTCATGTGGACCACACCACAGGAAAATAATAGGAACTGGATATCCACCATTAAAATCCTCCTAAGGACCACTGTACCGTTTATCTGACATCTAATCTGTTGATTAGGTCATACAGACGCAGATGAAGGGAAAAAACAAAGATAATCTTGATCCAAAACTTCTATGGCCCCCAAAAAGTTTCTAATGGTTGAAGTTCATTCAACACTGTTTCCTGTAATGTGGTCCCCTTGAGACTGTTATATATCTCAGTTTTGGTCTAGTATTATAAAATGATCTATAAAAATATATGGATGGCATGGATGAAATAAATTCATCACGATAGGGCTCACAGATCACCGACCACCAACCATTGGCTGGTGGCAGGGGCCGTAGCCAATCCGTTTCCATAGCTACTCGCGCGCGTAGGCAGAGTACCGCTCTTTCCTCATTTCTGCCCTCACACAGAATTAGAGGCTGCGGTTCGTTCCGTCACATTCCTTGTGAGGGAAGGTGGTTGGATGGGATGCCACGTGTCCGTATGTCGAACACTGTACTCTAAGGAGGCATATTGTGTAGGGACGCGCTGTGAAGATTCATGGCCCAACATGATACACGTGTTTTATCCCCGCCGTCCATCCGCTTTCCGGCTCATTTTAGGGCATGAGCCCAAGATTGAAGCATACATGGACCACATAACAAGAACCACGGGGGATATTGACGTCCACCGTGGAAACCTTCAGACGCCCACTGTGTTTTCTATTTACCGTCCAACGTGTTCATAATTTCACACACACCTGTGTAGGGACCACCATTGAGGCCATATTTAGGGTAAGGGCGGATTAGGTGAGGCCCTGGCCTCACCCAAGACGTGCGGCCCTTACCATGGGGTTACAGCAGGGCCACCTTGATGTACGTTTTATGTATCCATTTTGTACATCCACTTTTCCGTATCATTTTAAGGCATTATCCCAAAAAATAAATCTGATCTAATTATCAGGTAGATCATACCCTAAAAAACGGGGTGATTCAACGTCCTACCACTAAAAACATCTTAGGGCGCACTTTTTTGTAGTGTTTATTTATCATCCAATCAATTGATAAGGTCACATAATCTTGGACGAAGGGAAATATCAGCTTGATCCAAAATGTTCATAACCCGTTAATGGTTAATCACCACTGTTTCTTATGATATGGTCTATTTGATAATTGGATCTGCATGATATTTTTCTATAATGTCCGAAAATGATCTGAAAAAATGGATGGACGGCATGGATACATAATACATACATCAAGGTTGGCCCATAATCCCACGGTAAGGGTCGCACCGTCGTGGGTGAGGCCGGGGTCTAACATAATCCGTTTTCTATTTAGGTGAACTAATCCGTTGCCTCGGCCTCCGTGACATTCTGAACACCTGTCATGTGGGCGGCAGCTAAACCATTCATTAAATATTTCCAACAGTAAGTGGGGGCATGATCCGAAGATCTGAATGTTTGGACCACCCTACCCATTTAATTATTAGCATATAATCGAAGATTAAAAGATAAATCATCAGCGGCTCCCCTTTATTGAGAAAGTTTTATTTATTTTTAGACGGTTAAGATAGTCCAATCAAAGAAATTTATAGTGAATGGTTTAACCAACGGTGGGGATCGCTTAGGATGCTCTGTTCGGATCATTCTAAATGTATTCCATACGTCACGGGATGCGTATGCACGAAAATGCCGTGCATCGCGGGGAAGGGGTTTAGTCGATTCTCCCTCGCTGTAAGAATTCAGAAGAAGTTCCAGAAGGCTCGTTTTGGGACAAGTATGGTAGTCCGCAGGAAGATTGGATTAAGTAGCTCGCCTCGTGTTTGGGAGGAGCTATGGCTGCTGGGTGGAGTCGAGCGCGTAGACTCCTGTCGTACTTGCTTTCCACACGTGTCGAGTGAAGGAGATCCAAGCCGCTCCCTCATCAGGTGTGTTTCACTTTCTAAGATCCTTTGCAATAAATGTCAGATGTCTGGTCATTAGATGGTCACACGTGCACAAATGGATTGTAGGGTTGAACTAAAGGGCGCGGGTTAGGTGAGTCCGGCACCCACTTACATGTATTTTAAATCCATGTCGACCGACCGTTTTGCCAACTCATTTTAAGGCATGTGCCAAAAAACATAAGGAGATTTCTTAGGGGATTTCCTACGGTGATTAAACACCCACGTTGAAAACTTTACTCGCCATATAGCCTGTTTAATAAGGTACATGCCTTAAAATGAGCTCACCACCTATGGAAAAAAGAAAGGGTCCTTACTCTTACTAAAACGGGTGGTAGACTCTCACGAGTTTCAACACCGGGTCAAGGGTTCGAGTACCCATAAGTGATGAAATTTCACTACTGCGTGCGTGCGTTGGGTGTGTGTGTGAAAAAAAAAAAGAAGCCCACGAAGACCACGAAGAAAAATACTTAACATCAGGGGCGGCCGTATACGAGCCAATTATCTTGGTTAGCTCCTTGACTGAACTCAAAAAAGTTCAATTCAACTCGGTTTAAAAGTGAGTTTGAGCCAAGTCGAGTTCATTTTTTGAGCTTGAAAAAAATTTTCAAACGAAGTTTGAGCTTGCCCAAGCTTAACTTGACTTGATTCAAATCGAACACCAATTCAAGCTGAACTTGAATCGAACTAGTTCAATGACTTGGTTACTTCAATATTAATGTTGCTCATCAAGTGTTTGATAAAATAACTCAACAAAGTGTCGGCCGGTAGCAAGGAAGGCATGTATATGAAATAAATATCAATTTTTTCTTGATTTTGATGTTGTCTATAAGGTTTAAAAGTGAGTTTGAGCCAAGTCGAGTTCATTTTTTGAGCTTGAAAAAAATTTTCAAACGAAGTTTGAGCTTGCCCAAGCTTAACTTGACTTGATTCAAATCGAACACCAATTCAAGTTAAACTTGAATCGAACTAGTTCAATGACTTGGTTACTTCAATATTAATGTTGCTCACCAAGTGTTTGATAAAATAACTCAACAAAGTGTCGGCCGGTAGCAAGGAAGGCATGTATATGAAATAAATATCAATTTTTTCTTGATTTTGATGTTGTCATAAGGTGTTTGATGAAATATCTGTGAATAGCTGTTGTTGTTTGACATACAATAAAAAATTAAAAGCGCACTCTATATATTTGTGAAAATGCCACAGAGGCTCCATCTTAGCTCGACTTGACTTGAACTGCTGTGAGTTGCTGATCAAACCGAGCCAAACTAACCAGTCAACCTCAAAGATTGAGCCAAGCCGCGTTCGAGAGATTCAACTAGTGGTTGAGCCGAGTACCAAGCTCAACTCAGTTTGATTCATATACACCTCCAGCTGATCCAAAACCTTTGCTCCACAAAATCCAAAAATATTTTTAATGATCAATCCCCAGTGTTTCCTATGACTTGGTCCACCTAAGATTATTGTATCTTGTTTATCATGGACAATGCCCTCAAATTCGTGTATATACAGCACATCAAGTTGGCCTCACGGTCTGGGTTACCCCGGACTCATCTAATCCGTCTCTAAAATAAAGCGGCCAGCGCCGGCATTCATTGAACACCTGCGGCCCACCTAATGATTGTCTAGGTCGCGATCTTGCAGAGCTTGGCTCCATGAATGCCCCATATCTTACATGCATGTGCCGTCCTGAGAGATATGCCACATAAGCACTGTCGATCTTGCTAAGGAAGTACAATTGAAGTTCTTATTAAGCTTTTGATCAAGGGCTTATTATATTTCGAAAGTGTAATTTGAATCACAATCATCTATTTTCAAATCGGTGATCGAATGGGTAGGATCTTTCCATATGGGAGAACTTTGAGGGCATATTCTGTCCATGACGAGGCCCATAACCCACACATGGCCCCGTAAGTAGGCAACCTTAACCATAATTCTTCAGTATTTGACGGGTCCCACGGTCTCCAATTGGACGGTCGTGAGAGCCCAATACGTACCTTTTGCACCAATCGGACCCACAGGCGTAAGTTGCTCCGGTACTCCAGCAGAATCACAAAATAATTGAGAGGCTTCCGTTCTCCTTTCTTTTACAGGCTGTCAGTGGGCCCAGCCACCTTGACATTTCAATTGTAGCGCGTTAAAATTTGTGTTCCTTCTCAATGCTCATATGCGCGTGTGAGCACTGCCTTCCACACGCAGGTACAGTACGCTTCGTTTCACCAGTAAGCCGTTGCAAGAAAAAAAAAAAAAAAAAAAAAAGCAAGCTAGAAATTTTGTTGTAACCGTCAGTTTTTGGCTATATGTTGGTCCACCTGATGAACGGGAAGGTCTGAATTTTGACGTGGAAGATCTAATGATTGTTCTGGAAAGCTTGGATCAAGCATGTGTACTTAATTTTGGCAATGTGCCTGTATATGGATGGACAGGGGGGCTGTACACTAGTCTAACCGTGTCAAGTTTGGCACGGCTGGACTCAGCTCAGCCGGTAGTTGAACCTATCTTGAACTCAGCTCAGCTTGATCCTTGAAGCATAACTGGCCAGCTCGACTCCACTGGGTTAGCACCCTGGGCTAGTTTGAGTTTAATTTGAGATTGTGCCAGGTTTTCTCAAACACATGGAGTACACCTTCAATTTCTCACATTATACAGAACAATATCAGTAGTTCATAGGTATTTTAGCAAACACTCGATAGGCATCATCATTAAAATATGAGGGTAATTTTATCATGTAAATTTAATTTTTTGTATTGATTTGTTTTGTATCCATACCTTCCTAGCCACCAACTGATCCTGCGGAGGATAGGCATCATCATTAAAATATGAGGGTAATTTTATCATGCAAATTTAATTTTTTGTATTGATTTGTTTTGTATCCATACCTTCCTAGCCACCAACTGATCCTGCGGAGAATGTATGCACCTGAAACAATACTTCGTTGAGTAATTCATCAAACACTTGGTAAGCAAAACTAATATCAAAATAACTAAGTCACCGAACTGATTCGATTCGACTTCTATTTGAGTTGAGGATCGATCCGAGTCAATTCGAGCTCAGACAAGCTCGAACTCGCCTTGAAATTTTTTCGAGCTCCAAAAATCAACTCAACTCAACTCGAACTCAGTTTCAAACTGGGTTGAATCGAGCTTTTTCGAGTCAAGTCAAGTGAGTTAACCAAGCTAACTCGGCTCGTGTACATCTCTAGAGAGGGCTTCCCCAGCACCTTGAGAAAACAAAATTAGATTCTGTACTGGTTTACTGGTATGCTTTAAACTCTACTGGGCCTAACGTGAATGTATGTGGTTTATCTACGCCGTCTATCTAATTTTTTAGCTCATTTTAGGGGTTGAGCCAAAAATCAAAGCATATTCAACACTCAAGTGGACTACACCACAAGAAACAATGGGAATACTGATTTTCACCTTTGAAAGTTTTCTAGGGCCCACAGTAGCGTTTATATGTCATCCAACTTGTAAATAAGATCACATAGACATGGATAAAGGTAAAAAATAAATATCAACTTATCCAAGACCTCTATTGTCCTTGAGAATTTTTCAACGCTAATTCACGGAATGAGTTACTCAGTACGCAATACGCTTGGCCTTTTTAAAAGAGAAAAGGGGTGGTAGGCTGCGATCTACCGAAGCGAACATGGTTGAGTACTATCCGTGCTATCCGGAGCTCGGCACAAGCAAGGGCTCTAAGGAGCCACCATTATGTATGGTTTTTATCCAGACCACCGTCCATTTTTTCATATTATTTTAATTGGTAAGCCTAAATGAGATAGATACAAGGCTCAAGTGGACCATACAATGGAAATTAAACATCTACCATTGAAAACTTCTTTAGAATACAAAAGTTTTCTATGAAGGTGATATTTGTGGATTCCTCTCATTTTGCTCTATGTGACAGGCTGGACAACAAATAAACTTATGGTGTGCCCTAGTAAGGATTCAACGGTGGACATCATTATCACCACCGCTTACCGTGGTGTGGTCCACTTGAGCCTTGTATCTGCTTCATTTTTGGGCTCATATTCTAATATGATATAGAAAAATGGATGGACGGTGTGGATAAAATCTATACATCACGGTGGCCCCTTAAAGCCCCTGCCTATGCCAAGCTCCGGACTGGTGGGGTAGTACCCAATTCACACCCCTAAATACGGTAGTCTGCAGAGCATCATTGGCTGAAGTGGTGGATCCCACATGTATAGGATGGTGGGCCCTAGTGCTTTTTAGGGGTGCACACGGGTCGGTTCGGTCCGGTTTTGGGGTAAAACCGGAACCGAACCGTTCCTAACGGTTCTGGGATTTTCGGAACCAGAACCGGACCATTAGCACACCAGAATCGGACCGTGAAAACCGGTTCAGTTCCGGATCGATTCCACGGTTCTGAATTGCACTGAGGTTTCATCCCAAAAATCTGTGAAGAGAGAGTTGAATATGGTCTCTTAGTGGCATAAGCTTATAGGGTGCGTTGTATTAAATATCCATGTTAATGAAAGAATTGCACTGAGGTTTCATCCCAAAAACATTTCTTTGTTGAAAATAGGAGGCATGATCCCCCTCGAAGCAAATCCCACCAATGGCTTGCCTTCTTCTGATCTTTTAAAAATTGGTCGAAAGAGAAAAGGTAAACTCAACAGTACGGTGGGCCCACCTTGATTCCAAAGAGGAATTTGCACCGTAATAAGGTAGGAAGAATTATCATTGGATTATTGCTCTCCAAAAACGTTAGATGTTCAGAATTTCACCCAAAAAGAAATTTAAAAAAGAAGAAGAAGAAGAAGAAAATAGTTCGAATCTATAACGAAATGTAAGAAATCACAAAAAACTACCCAATTTCAGAATCCTAGAAATGGAAACATATATTGAAGAAAAGATAATCAAAGCATGACAGAAATTCAATAAACTACCCCGAGAGTGAGAGAGAAAATTACATGGGGAGGAGTGGAATGAGAAGGTTCTAGAAGCTCTCTCTTCGCGGATTCTTCTTCAACCTTTACAACCATTGATGAATGGTGCCGAGGAATTTTGGGGTTTCAAAAATTTTCCAAGAGACCATATTCATGTCTATGGCAAGCATGCAATAAATCTCATACACGTGTCACAAATGTGCCAGCATGGAACATAGTTGGGATCAACGGTTCGGATCCAAGGTTCAGATCCACGGTTCTGGGCCGCGGTTCAACGGATCGGTTCCACGGTTCGGTTCGGTTCTATGTGCCCCTAAACCGGAACTAAACCGTATCCAACGGTTCTTGCAATTTTAGAACCGAAACCGGAACCAGTGCTGTCTAAAACCGGACCAAATCGGACCGATCCAACGGTTCCGGTCTGGTTCCACGGTTCTACCGGTTAAATGTGCACCCCTAGTGCTTTTGCTAGTGGGAGTCGGAAGTGGATTAGGTGAGACCCAGGATCCACCGAGGTGGGTGGGACCCCTTACTATGGGGCCTATTGTGATATATTTGACTACATCCACGCCGTCCATCTTTATTGAAAGCTCATTTCAGGAGATTTTTCTATAGTAAACCTCACATTTCACCCATTGTCTTTTCTGAATGCTCTCAAAATTCACTTTCCAAGACTAAACCATTGCCTTTTTTTAGACGAAAATATCCCTGCATTACAAATATTCTATCCTCTCCTATTTTGCAAAAACTCATTTTTTGGATTCTTCTCTCCTCTTATATAGCAATACCTCTCCACCTGAAAACCATCTTTTAGAATCTTTTATCCTCTTCATACAACAATAACCATCTACCTAAAATTCATTTTTTGAAATCTTCTCTCTTCTTAATATAAGAATACCAAAGGATGAAAATGGTGCCTCCATCGAAGAAAGCACGCACTATATGTAATGCACGGTCAAATTGCCCTAAACCCTAAACTGAAAAAATATCTTGTGTGCCATAGAAGTTTTGGATCAAGCTTGTATTTGTGTTTTCTGTTCATCTATGTCTACATGATCTTATGAACAGGCTGGATGACAAATAAACATCACTGTGGGGCCTAGCAAGGTTTCAATGGTGGAAATCATTATCCCCATTGTTTCCTATGGTATGATCCACTTGATATTTGGATATGCTTCAATTTTTGGATTAACCCCTTGAATTAGATGGAAAAATGGATGGACGACATGGATAGATCATATACATTCAAGGTGGGCCCAAATTAGTTTACTCAGTACTAAAATAGCGTACTAAGCAATCCGATTTCCAATTTGCCAGAGTTCTCGGTCAATTTGACCTACTTCTCAGCCAATTTGCCTGAGTTGTCTGTGAAATTGCCGTGTATGATCGATGAAATTGCCCAAGCATTTCATGAAATTGACAGAGAAATCATAAAAAAAATTGACCGAGAACTTTCACAAATTGATGTAATTCTCGGTCAACTTCATGGACTACTCAAACAATTTTAGGAAGTACTCGGTGAATTTCATGTAGTGCTCGTTCAATTTCATGTAGTGCTCGGTCAATTTCATGTATTACTCGACCAATTTCATATGATGCTCAGTCAATTTCATGTGATGCTCGTTCAATTTCATGTGATGCTCATTAAATTTCATGTGATGTTCATTTAATTTCACGTAGTGCTCATATTCAATTTCATGTAGTGCTTGTTGAATTTCATGTGATGCTCATTTAATTTGATGTAATGTTCGTTTAATTCCATGTAGTGCTCTGCCAATTTCATGTGATGCTCGTTGAATTTCATGTGATGCTTGTTCAATTTCATGTGATGCTCTTTCAATTTCATGTACTACTCATTGAATTTCATGTGATGCTCGTTAAATTTCATGTGATGCTTGTTCAATTTCATATAGTGCTCATTCAATTTCATGTACTGCTTGGCCAATTTCATGTGATGCTCGTTCAATTTCATGTGATGCTCGTTCAATTTCATGTAGTGATCGACCAATTTCATGTGATGCTCATTGAATTTAATGTGATGCTCATTCAATTTCATGTGGTGCTTTGCCAATGTCATATTATACTCGTTGAATTTCATGTGATGCTCGGCCAATTTCATGTGATGCTCGACCAATTTCATGTTATGCTCGTTGAATTTCATGTGATGCTCGGCCAATTTCATGTAGGAGGAAGAAGAAGAGGAGGAAAGTGAGAATGATAACATCAACGAAGAATTCATGGCTCCCTCGGTCATACAGGAGTGCTTCAGTCGGGTGGAAGAGGAGTTAACCGAGGTTCGGTCTAATTAACTGAAATGAAAGCCGAAATGAAGACCAGGCTGACCGAACTGGAAGAGAAGCAGGAACAATGGAACCTAAAGATATTTCGCACCTTAAAAGAAGTGTTATGTTGTGTTTAAAAGGAGGGAGCAATGCCTCATTTGATTGGTTCGTAGGACCATTAGGTCCTGGGTTAGGCCATGTTTGTGGTTATGTGCTTTTTGCTTGTTGTGGTGTAAGAAGTGGATCATATTCACATAATACTTTAATAGTTAGTAGTTGTGTTATTTTTATTTTCTATTTGATTAGATATGTATAGAAACAATGTACAATGTAATGCTCGGTCATTTTCATGTAATACTCGGTCAATTTCATGTCATGATCAGTCATTTTCATGCAAAGCTCGATCATTTTCATGTGATGCTCGGTCAATTTCATGTGATGCTCTGTCAATTGCATGCAAAGCTCCGTCAATTTCATGTAGGAGAGCCAAATCTCATGTGAACCACACCACAGTAGGAGAGCCAAATCTCATGTGAACCACACCATAAAAAGTGTTTATTGAATACTCACCATTAAAAACTTCTTGAGGCCCACCGTAATGAAGAGACCACACATATAGCAGCTTGATCAAAAACTTTCATATTATAATAGTTTTTAATGGTCAATCACCATTATTCTTTAAGGTGTGGTCTAGATGAAATTTAGATTTCCTTGAATTTTTTTTTTATTTAAATCAAGCCCTAAAATGAAATGTGAAAATGAATAAGGGCGTGGATGTAAGGCACATACATCAAGGTAAGGATTCACCCCCACATCCGTGTCGCGGCCTTATCTTGATAGACGTGTCAAGTCCGAATACATTTCCGAGTCACATGGAAAATATAGATGGATACATTTCCAGGTAATGCTCATGTATCACTAACGAGGCTTGATGATCGTATCACAATCATAATAATTTATTGGGCCCTCTGTGATGTGTTTCATAAATCCAGCCCATCCATTGTGTGTGTCCCACTTAGATGAGGAGTCGACCAAGTTTTAGCTGCATCCAAAACTCAGGTAGGCCCTACTTGAGTTCCGTATAAGGCTGACCGATGGGATATCCTATAAGGGGACCCATTCAGTGTTTACCACACCCAGTTGGGATATACCAAAGCAATTGAACAATACTCATAATCAAAGAGAATGTAAGCAGTCCCGTGTTGGTCTATTTCACAGATAGGTCGATTACTGGTAATATTTTTGGCATTTTCAGTCACTGATTCATTTTTATAATTTTTTTAATTCATCATTATATATAATTTAGTCCCATGAAATTTCATTTCATTTAGAATTTCAATATGTATGTATGTGTGTGTGTGTGTATATATATATATATATATATATATATATATATATATAAAATCTACGAGTACCAATTGCCTTAAACTAATAGTTTTCTATACAGTTTATAAAATATCCTAAAATTAACATCATTTAAGTTTATTTTTATTATTATTATTATTATTTTTTACAAAACTAGACTCATTAAGGTTCAATCCGGCTTTTGAATAATCTCAATCGGAGTTGTAAAAAAATAGATACAATTTTTTGAAGTCAGTGCACTAAATCTATCCACAACTATCCACAACTAGCCGTCGTTGACCAGTGGTGTGGGGTCGACCGGGTGTTCACAATCCCAAGTGTAGGGTCGCGATTTAGTAATAACTCAGTGAGACCGAGGTCGAATCCACAAGGACTAAACTTGTACGTATTTTGAAAAATAATTAAAACTAGAAGTAGAATTGAAACTAAACTAAAATTTGGAATAGTTGAGAATAATTGTGAATAAACTATCAATCAAAAGAGGAATTAGAGCACCAAGGATCCACTTGCAGCTATTAAGATGCTACCTCACTTGATTCAATAAACATAACTAGAATCGAAGTCCTATCCTATTCAGTTGGAAGATGGAATAGTTAAAACAATCTTGAACTTTTTATTGAATTAGTTCTGACATGAAGAACTATTGTGATGATCGGAATAAAATTTAACCATCCACCAAGCCTAGGAGACAATGGTGAATCACGAAGTTTACAGATCCCACAACTTAAAACAAGTAAGAAGATATTCAAAGCTCTCACAACACCTATTGTAATTGGAGTCATAATAAACCTTAGAAAATTGAAAATATTCCTTTAATCAAACTAGAAATCAATGAAGTTCAGCATAAACTTAAATGAAAGATAAACAATCAAAACAATACAAGCTTTATCTCTTAGCTTTAGTTAAGAGATTTAGTTAACCATAGACATGATTAAAACTAAAATTCTAAAATAAAACATTAAAAATAAACTAAGGAAGAAGAAAAACTCTTTGGGAGGCAAACAAATAGGGCTTCAATTAATCGAAAAAGTGTCCAGAATGTTCTAGTAAGTTACTCCGAAATCTTCAGAATTCTTGATGCCATCAAACAGTTTCGATGCCATCGAGGGGGTATTCGATCACTTGAACAAGTCTTCGATGTCATCGAGAAAAATGCCTAATTAGTCCAGCAACGAAACTTGATTTTCATGTAATTCTCAATGTCATCGAACCGTCTTTGATGTTATCGAACATTTACTTCGATGCCATTGAAGGGTGTTCGATGTCATCGACAGTGAAGTTTAGTTTTTCTGAATTTCTACACTTTGTACTTTCAACTTCCTTCCTTCTCCACTTAGTTTTCTTGAATCTTAGGCCTTTGAAGTCTTTAATCTTGGTCTCCTAAGATCCATCCCTTGCCTTGGTGATCTTCAAATATCAATTTTCATGTTTTGAACATTATTTTCAATCCAAGTTCCCAGATTCACCTCGCAATACAAATATGTATAAAATATACCAATTAAGCATTATCATATTCATAAAACCAAAATATAAACAGGGGAAAATATGTAATATTTAACACTCAACATCGGGTCCTAACCCAGTCGACCGGGTGGAACTGGCAGTAAGACGAGGTCAACTCGGTTGGACGGGTAGGTTGGAAGGGTATTTTCATTTGCAGATGGTATATCTGTACAACAGTGATTTAGTTGGGGAAAGTAAAGTTTGAGTGGTTCAGAAAAACCAATGGATAAAAGGTGAGATTTACAGTTGGAAAATTCTCCTCATTTCTGGCATGATAAAAAAATTGAAGCATTTTCAAATCATAGATGGACACAAGGAAACAATGCCGATTGACTGTAAAGAACTTCCCGTGGGCCACAAAAGCTTTGTATCAAGATGATATTTGTATGGTCTCTTCATCTTTTTTGTGACCTTATCCACAGGGTGGATGGGAAATAAGCATTTCAGTGGAATCCATGGAATTTTTAATAGTGGGGATTCAATAACGATTGTTTGCTATAGTGTAGTCCACCTAAGATCTGAGTTTGCTTCATTTTTGGGATAGTACCCTAAAATGAGCTTTCAAAATGGTTGGACCGTGTGGATTTAAGGCACATGAATCACTGTAAGCCCCACACTCAGGAGTACCATCGACCTTGGTTGATCCGGATCTCGCCTAATCCGCTCCCATGGGAGTCAGTACCATGCCTTGGATTCGGTAGTGACCCCTCTCGTATTGAGCTCGGTACTGGTAGAAGCTCTTTGGGCCACATAATGATCTATATGTTTTATCCACACTGTCCATTCATTTTGAAAACTCATTTTAAAATATAAATCCAAAAATAGGGAAGTTCCAAATTTTAAATGGACTACATTACAAGAAATAGTGGGGATTAAGTTTCTACCGTTGAAAACTTCCGTGGGACAGAGAAGTTTTGGATAAAGCTTATTTTTGTTTTCTCTCTTCATCCAGTTTTATGTGACTTTATGAAATGGTTGGATGACAAATAAACATTGTGAGTACCACGAAGGTTTCAACAGTGGGCGAATAGCCCACTATAGCATTGGATCTGCCTCGTTTCTGGTATCTTCCTTGAAACGGAAGTGGATTGGCTAGTGTACCATGTACGGACGTGGATTGCATCCAACCCCCGCCCGGATGGGAACGGATTGGCTACCCCTGCCACCAGCCTCGTGGCTGATGGTCGGTGCTCTGTGGGCCCCACTGTGATGTATCTGTTTCATCCATTCCGTTCATCCATTTTTACAGATTATTTTAGAGTTATATACAAAAATAATAGGGGTATAAATCTCAATTGGACCACACCACAGGAAAATAATGGTGATCGGATATCCACCATTAAAATCCTCCTAAGGCTCACTGTACTGTTTATTTGACATCCAATCTGTTGATTAGGTCATAAAGGACCAGATGAAGGGAAACAAACCAAAGATTAGCTTGATCCAAAACTTTATGGCCCCCAAAAGGTTTTTAATGGTCCATGCTTATTCAACACCGTTTCCTGTGATGTGTTTTAGTTGGAATTGGGATATACCTCATTTTTGGTGTGATACCATAAAATTATTTGGAAAAATAGATGGACGACATGGATGAAACACATACATCATGGTGGGGCCCACAAAGCACCGACCACCAGCCATTGGCTGGTGGCAGGGGGAGTAACCAATCCATTTCCCGCCCAGACATTAATCTAACTAGGCAGGGATCTGTGGGGCCCATCGTGATGTAAGTGTTTTATCCACGCCATTCAACGCTTTTCTCGGATCATTTTAATATATGAACCAAAACACGATGCAGGTCCAATGCTTAAGTGGACCATAAAGTGAGGATTGAACGTCCACTATTAAAAACTTCTTGGGAGCTCTGGACCTGCCTCACTTTTTGGAGCTGTGGACCCCAAAACATGATGCAGGTCCACGAAGTTTCGGATCAAGCTGATATTTGTGTTTTCACTTCATCCACGTCTACATGGCCTTATGAGTAGGTTGGATGGTAAAAAAAACATCTCGTTGGCCCTTAGAAAGGTTTCAACGGTGGGTGTCATTATCACTGCAGTGGTGGGACCCACAGAGCCCAGCCTGGATGGATTACCGTCCGAGTAGGGGTAGGACACAATCCGCGTCCAGCACATATAGCGATCTAGCTGTGTGTTGACGTCAGCAAGTTCTGTGGGTCCCATCATGAGTTATGTGTTATATCCAAACCGTCCATCCATTTGGTGAGCTCGTCTAAAGGCTTGAGACTAAAAAAAAGACAGATCTAAAGATCAAGTGGACCACATTGAAAAAAACAGTGGGAGATTGAACGTTTACCATTGAAACCCTTTTGGGGGTACAGAAGTTTTGAATCAATATGATATTTGTTTTTAATCTTCATACAGGTCTTCGTGACCTTATGAACATATTTGATGGAAAATAAATGCTATGGTGGGCCCTACGAATGTTTTAATGGTGGAAATCACTATACCTACTGCTATTTGTGTTATGGTTCAATTAAGCTTTGGATATGATTATTTTTTGGCTATTGCTCTAAAATAATCTTAAAAAATGGATGAACACTGTGGATATAATAAATACATCATTTTGGGGCCATGAAACTTTGATCTCCTTTGAACCGTTTATATGACTCAGAGCTTGAGGAGCATCAGCGATCGTATTCGCACGACACGTACCCATGCCAGCCATATCGCTGGAAAGACAATCATGTGGAGCCCAAAGAGCTTTTCTAGTACTGACCAGTATCGAGCTCGATATTGGAGGGGTCACTACTGAATCTAAGTTCACATAGGCACTACAACTTACGGAACTGCAGTCTGTCCTGACAACAAGCAACTTTCGTAGGACATCTGTAACATGAAAGTGGTGGGTCCACAATGTTGTATTTTAAATTATTTTAAAATAATTTAATGTTTCAAAATATCCATTGGGACGGGCTATAGCTGTGGCTATAGGTGTCCTATGGATGTGTTTTTTCACTTAAGTCTAAAAGGTTGCATCCTTTCATATTTTATTTTGAAAAGTTGTGCTTTTCAGATCTGACCGATGTCGAGCTCGATCTTGGAGAGTCTCCGAATACGAGTTCACATAGGCACTACAACTTACGGAACTGCAGTCTGTCCTGACAATAAGCAACTTTCGTAGGACATCTGTAACATGAAAGTGGTGGGTCCACAATGTTGTATTTTAAATTATTTAAAAATAATTTAGTGTTTCAAAATATCCATTGGGACGGGCTATGGCTGTGGTTATAGGTGCCTTATGGATGTGTTTTTTCACTTAAGTCTAAAAGGTTGCATCCTTTCATATTTTATTTTGAAAAGTTGTGTCTTTTGAAGCTTAAGGGTCGCACCAATTGGGTTTAAATCCAATAGTCACAACCCTTTTTGAAAGGGCGTCTCTACACCCTTAAGGGTGTCTTCACAAAGTCTATAAATAGACTTTTGATTTTAAGTTTTGGAATGGATTAGAAAATCAGATTTTCTCTTAAAAATGTTTTTAAGTATTTTCTAGTTCAGGTTAAGACTACAAGTGGTTTGAGCCCGTGTACAGTGAGTGTACCATTGGGACCGGGTCATAGTCATTGTATCTTGAAGGTCAATTGCTCTAGAAACCTGTTGCACTTGGGACGCTGTCCAAGGGGAGCAAATTTGATTTCAAGTCGAGTGACTCACGTCACGCTCGACTTCTATAAATCGATAAGTTTTATATTTTCTCATATTAATTTTAATTTAATTTTATTTAAATAGTTTTTCAAACTCCATATCCCAACAATCTTGAAATCGAATATGTTTGAAATACTATTTAAGAATTACGGTTGCATCTATCTAGTTGGAATAACCCAAAATGAAACCACACCAACCCAATTTGTGAGCCATGGCTTATATAATCTAGAGTTTTCATATCCCACCTAATGGTCAGGATCTTGTAGATACTTGTTATGTAAGTTCTTTGGACCATATGTATAAAAGTGAATGTATGCACCAATTGAGAATGGGTAGAGTACTTTAGATCTTGATATGTATAAATGAGAATGGTTAGACTATGATAAAACATATGAGAGGTCTGGATTCATGAACAATTGACGGGTTCATTGTAGCCCCTGTTAGCACAGAGTATGATCCTCAAGTTATCAGATGGGTCGGGCTAAGGCCATCTTAAGTACTAGAGTTATGACATACATATGGTCTTTATGACTCAATCACATGTCATTCTATCACACATATGTAAAATCCAAAAAATCTATAATGCCTACCTCTTGGATAATGTCAGGCCCTATTCACTTATAAGAAAGCCCGCATTTAGTAGATTTTTCTCAAAATCATGATATGACATTAGTGAGCCTTTCTTTTTAAATCTCAAAATTTATAATTTATTTTCTCATAACTTAAGCTAAAAGTAAGTTTCATATGAAAATAAATCAAACTGTTGAACTACACTGAGTAAGATATACACTAATCTCAACATCTATGTACAATGAAGATCAACACAAAATGCATTTCAAAATGGGATTTTGTTTTAGGATTCCCATCATATTAGGAATTCTTCTTTGTAGACCACCATGCATGGTTAAAAAGAAAACTTTGAAAAGAAAAATGTGAAAGAAACTCAAGAATGCAATCTTCCAAAGTATCTTCCAAAATGGGCCTGATAGGTTGACGGTGTTAGTCACTATCCCATAAGTCTGCTACTTGCTCACATGTAGATGGCTAATATTCATTGTACAGTCAACCAGATGAAGGAGCTAAATCCATCACGTACGTGCCAGAAATATAATTATTGGTATTGAAAAAATGTAGTTATTAATTATGTGCATTCCCATCATTTTCAAGTTGGTACAACCCTTAAGAAGGGTTCTAACAAGGAGCATCTGGTGGTTATAACCATTCTATCTGAACTTGACATGTTACATGAGAGCAAATGACATTCCAATGACTCTTGATCTAGTCCACTAATCTGATGGACCTCACATGAGAACAAAATTGGCAAATATAGAAGGACTTAAATGTCCCAATAAAGAGAATTCTTAGGCAATCTATTAAATAAATAAATAAATAAATAAATAAAAAGGTGGACATGGCTCAAATCCAAATGGGTGTAAATGAAAATAATAATAATAATAATAACAATAATAATAATAGTAATAATGAACCAATAATCTAACCACTTGTTCAGTGAGAATGAAGTGGACAGTTAGAATCATCTATCTTAATTGCTCGTGGGTTTATTCTCTTATGAGTTTACTCTCATAGGCAACCTTTTAATACTTTAAAAGAGCACTGTGTTTCATACACATGCAATCTATAATTTTATATGCTATATGTCTTTGGATAATCTAGTTCGAGCTCAATTTTGATGATCAAGACTATTTAACCAATGTGCTGGACCATGTATAATGTGTGTCACCAAAATATTCTTCCATTGGACAATCTTACATGTCTAACTTATGAACTGCAAGTGGATGGTTTACTGTTTACTTTATGATGAGAGATTTTGGGAAGATATTTGATGGTGACTAATGGTGGGTGGCACAAGAGTGTATGGTTTGAATCATGAAAAAATGGGGCCTACTATATTGTTGGTGCTATAACAAATATAACATATCATTTTGATCAAGTGCATGTAAAGGAGTTAATTTTTATATGATTGATGTGTATAGAATGAATAGTTATATTGATGTTGATCTTTATAAATATAGTAGAATGCACGATTACACACTAAGACGTCATTGCACATATGTTTGTAACATGTGTAGTTCATTAGTGGGTCTTTCTTTGTATTTATAGTGACCTAAAAATTAAGTTATAATGTGGACCAACCATTGATATGAATAACCTTTATGATAATGAGTGCACACAAGGAATAAATGAGTATGCTATATTGAACTTGATCAAATCAATGACCAACTCTATTAAGCCATGAGCCCACTTATCATGTGTATCTATAGATAATGCACATTATTCCTTTTGTATCATTGCATGTATCTTGTGACCTTTGATCCATCCTTTGTGGATTTATGATTGGTATGTTTGAATCTTGTATCCATGTGTCACATGTACAAAATATAGTCTTCCTATTATAACATGAAATATTAGACAATGTATGATACTTGATACATAGACACTTAGAAATTGTACATATGTGGAAAACATCCCATTTATAAAGATTTGAAATTGTGGGGGTTATGTACTTAGAAAGTTATAGATCCATACAGATGTTATATTGACTCATGTGGGATGATTGGGCTGGTATATTTTTAAAATATTACCTTTTGTGGGCCCAATAGATGAAAGGTCTAGATCTTGCATGTGTGCTACTTTTCTGAATTTAAGTACTTGATAACTCATATTATATGAATTCTTGTCTCTCTGGAATTTCACTTACCATGAAGCAAATGGTGACTTGAGTTTCTCAAGTGGACTAGTAGTGAATGTGCCTTAATTCAATATTAATTCTGACTTACATTTTATTACGTAGAAGGTGATATTATAGAATATTGGGTCCAATAATAAATGGACCGTCGGCACTTATCACTTAACTATTTAGTACGCTTATCATTATTTTTCTATAAACACTTTATATTATTGCTCTTAAACATAAAGTTGTTGACGAGTTACATTCACGATTGACATCGTTTACCATACTTTTGGGACAATATTACTTGCTTAGAAAGGTGGAGGAAATATTATTTCCATCTGATCATGTGCCAACCTAGAACACCTATTAGATCTAGTCAATTCATATGATAGTTCCTACGAAAGATTTTTCTTAACTCTTAGTTGATTAATGGGTTTATCAGGTGGGCCATAGATATATCTGAAAAGGCCGAGCTAGATGTCCTAGAGAGGGGGGGGGGAGAGAGAGAGAGAGAGAGAGAGAGAGAGAGAGAGAGAGAGAGAGAGAGGTTGATGTAGATGTTGTTCTAAGGACAACCTTACACCAAAAAACCAATGGCTTATGGTAGGACAACCTGATTTCTAGAATGGTTTGTGTATCAAAAATCCAAACCAATACAGAGGAATAAAGAATAAACTAGAAATAAATATCTACTGCTATTACAACATTCATCACATGTGCAGAAAATAAATTACAATCATTCACCACAAATGCACAGATATAAACATTCACCACAACTCCAGCAACTATAGTGGTTTGTTTGTGTGTACATCAACTGTTAGAAAATAGCCACACAACTACTCCACTCCCAATATCCTCACCCACTAGATATTGGCTTTCACTATAAAATAGGTTTTCCAAGGTTCACTCAAAACCTTCACAATTGTGTTTTCAAAGGGCTACCACAATTAAAAACCACACTCACTGAGATTTTCTGGCTATCTCAGTCAAAACTAAAAATGAAAGATTTTCTGGCAATCTTACAAACCAAATACAGAAAATTGAAATGTACTTATCTGAAGATTCTTCTTCTGATGAAGCCCAATAGAACCAATTCGATGTAGATGTTCAATGTCCAAATTCACATATGAAAGGGTTCTTAGATCTAAATGATTTTTTGATTAAATTAACCTGGGCTAGCTTGATTTGATTTTGATCTCAAAAAGAGTAAAATCAATATTCCCTTTTCAAAAGAAATAGAATTGAATAAAGATCACAAAATCAAATGTAAAAAAGCTATTAAAAGAATCTTAAATACTAACCAATTAACTTCTCGAATGTGGGGATAAGTTTTTTTAGAGTTGTGACTTGAATATCTTGGAATGAATTGAAAAACTCTGAAAATCATCCTCGATTTATAGGAAAAAATATTGTTCACTCGACTGGCCTAGTGGTCGGTTCGATTGGTTGAAGGACCAACAACAGTTCAAAATTTTAGGTGCGATAAGATAAGACCGTTACTTGACTGGTCGAGTGGGACCAGAAATGCTTACTTGACTTTGAGTCGAGCCTGCACTTTAAGACCCGTATCCTAGTCCGTACCGTTCTATAGGCTTCCGCGGTCCTCCCGGTCGAATTTCGGCAACCCTCGACCTGTATCCGACGTTTGCGTGCGATCCTAAGCCGAGTCCTGCATACCAAAGTTGGCGTGACCTGAAACTTATACCCTAGCGACCGCGCCGTCGTCGTGATTCCAATGCCGTGACTCGCGCACCGATCCGATACTCGGGCAAGGAGATGTGGGCCCGCGTTGATTCCAAAGAAACGCCGCGTGTTACAAATTCTGAGAGAATCTCTACAACATGTCACATCAAATCAAGTCAAGTACACCACCATACCTCAATGCTACCCCACCTTATCCCAAGTACCAACACCCATCCCTCCTTTTTCCCAAGTCAACTCTCTCTCTCTCGCTACTCATCCCTCTTTTACAAAAAATTCAAACAAACCCATGCTTTCCCATTTCCCTTCCTTACAACACCCATCCCATATCAATCCATCATTCTTCTCTCTCTCTCTCTCTCATTCTCTAGCAATTCCCAATTTCCATGAGAGCTCCAACATCTAAGCTCTCTCTTCCAAAAAGTAAGTGTGGCCCACTTTCCCACCCTCTCATCTCACATCTCAACCATCAAAACTTCATCATCTTCCGTTGAGATCGAAGCTAAGGCAACTACGAGTCTAAGGAGCTAAAGAAGGAGGCCGATAGGTGGGTGATCTTTGGTTTCTACTGTTTATTTCATGATTGGAGGGCCCACAATCGATGGGACCCACTTGATCTATGCATTGTAATAAGGGAGGGCCCATAGTAGCAGGGTCCCTCCCCTCTGCCACTCATTTCTCTCTCTCTCTCTCTCTCTCTCTCTCTCTCTCTCTCTCTGTAACACCCTGAACTTTTTGATGCTCGGGCATCGAAAGTCCTCGAGCGTTACCATAAGGTTTAATGTGACATATACATGTGTACGATACCGATCTAACTATTCTAGCCTTACATCCTTTCCCTGATACTAACTTAACCGTTAGGAATGATCTTCATTCATAAATCAAGCCATCTGACCATTGAATTTCAAGACAAGTCCACCCATCACGTGATTTGACGTAAGTACTTTCCCATGAAGAACAAGACGAAGAGCTCCCTATCCGTAATAATTTAGATATATATTCTTTTGTAAGAACTTCTTAGAAACGTGCCTATAACCATGTCGAGCCATTGGATTTTCCAAAACTCACACATCAGTAATAATTACGAAAATGCCATTGACCTAAGCCCCTGAATTCCAATTCACACGGTTCTCATGATCCGTTTCATGCGAAATTTTATACCAGGGCTAATTATCGTAAATTAACTGTACATATCAAATTTCATCCCTTAGATCATGGTAAATCAACTACTTGACCTCTACATCCATTCGTACACTTATCAGATCAAGATTCTGATCCGTCCACCTTGTTCACACTACATGAATATGCTTCACCCACCATTAGAATCAGAATCTGAGAAACTTTCACATGTAAGAAAGTCACTTGAATCTAACGTTATATAAGCCCTACCCCTAATCACTCCAGAAATCTATTTTATGTCCATCCGTTTACGAAACTAACCGTACATCAACCCACATACATGGCCGGAGTGCATTCCATCAAGTTTTCATATTTTTAACAAGTCATCTGACTACCCATCCTGATTGGATCCACCTGAGTGGGCCATTAGAATATCAGGATAAATCGGTCATTACGAAAATCTTAGGTTTTGGTTCCAATTGCCCCAGGTCACACTGTCAATCGAGAGGAGTACGAGATATTATTTTAGAATTCTAAAATATATTAGCCATTAAAGGAGAATCTTAGTCATCATTGAGAGATCAAAGCTCGAATTTGGGCGACGGAAAGAGCGTGAAAAATAAAGACCACCTGTCAAATTTCATCACATTTGGACGGTAAACTTATGATTTACGAATGACAGAAGTTTTGAAAAAGAAAAGGGGTAGAATTGTAATTATGGTACCACTACTTGCATGTTTACGTGAGTTACAGTTGAAATTCTAACGGTGTGAATTCTCGCTACTCGGTGGGATCGTGCGGCCCACCTGAAGTTCGGATCTACTTCAAATTTGGGACCATGGGTTTGCACGGCGTGCCAAAGACGGTGAATGGAGTGGATCTTCCAGAAGTTTATCACAGGTGGACCCATCTATTTTTTTTACAACAATATAGAAAATAAACATGTGCATGCTGTGTGACAGCGGATGGTGAAACCGGGAGTTGAGTGGTTTCCACCCCATGTCCCTGCAACATATGGACCCAGTCATCTGATAAATTTCAGGGGCCATTTTACCTATTGACATTCAATTTAGGAATAATCCGACCATTAGATCATTGAGAATCCACCGTTAGAGCTAGGAATTGAACAGTATGGGTCACCAGGACCTTGGATTTGCCCCATCTTTGGTAAAGGGCTATGGCAGGACTCACCAAATAGAATGGACGGTGTGGATTAGTCACAAACATCATGGAATACACCACACTGGGTGCGAGTGCACCTGCACCCGCCATGCACCAGGGCGTGTCTGCTCGGTCAGCTGGCGCTGGCCCAAAATCTCTTAAAAAAGAGAGACTTTCTCTCCCTTCTTCTGCTCTTGTCAGCGGACGGTTGGGCACCCATTTCCCTTGATCAGTGGCCCACCTGAACGGTCCATATGGACAATCCAAACCGTTCATTCGGCAAAGGACGAACGTGAGGCCAAAACCCAACAATGGGGGTTTTTAATATGTTGGTCGGGCATATTTTCCCGACACGAATGGACACACAAATCTTACGGAAACTCGATGCTTCCTGGAGTGGAAGGTAACCATAATTTGAATGATGAAGAGATGGAAGATTTGGTTAAATGGCTTGATATGTTGAATAAGTAGAGTTGTACATGAATCGAGTTAGCTCGCGGCGACTCGACGGGTAATCAAACACGCGTAGGCAACTCAAGATACAATGGTATTTGTTTCATATACATACCTCCACGCCACTCCGACACTTCGGGGAGTCATTTCATCAAACTAGCAACATCAATATTCATTTCGAACTAACCACCATTGTGTGATCTACCCACTCGGCTTGAAATTTTTTCAAGCTCAAAAAACCACTCGAACTCGGTTTCGAATGGTTTTGAATCCAGCCGTAGTCGAGCGGAAATTTCATGTACAACTCTACTTAGTCAACATATCGCCACCAAATCTTCCATCTTTCATCATCCAAATTCCTTTTATAGGGGGAGCTCATATACCTTCCACTCAAGTATGAGAAGGTGAGGATATTAACCTCTATCGGGATCCTCTTTCGGGGAATACCACACTTAAAATGGCCATTTTCTTCAAAACCTTGAACCCACCATCCAAACACCATAGAGCACAAAAGCCCATCCTTAAGCCTCCTAGATTCCATATGAACCATTCCATGCACTCGGATTTGAGGAGGGAGCCTCCATTCGCAACTCGCCATTAATGGCATCATCATCTTCCTCGTCCTAGCTCTAAGCCTAACCAGGTCAGGTGCTCTCTCTCTCTCTAATCGTGTGTGGCCCACGATGTGTGCCTCTCATCTGGGTTGTCCAGCGCGTGGACCCCACCTCGACGGTGTCCCATCCAGGCCGTCCAACCCTCTGGACGCTGGACGCTGGAGCCTCCTCTTAAAATAATATATATATGTTATGATATTATATAATAATATTATTATGTTATGTTATGGTGGGCCCCACGTAGGACCCACCTCTGATGTACGCTGTTTCACATATGCCATCTGTCCACACAGATGGCGGAAACCCACGTTAATATATATATATATATACACACACACACACACATTCCACTGCATATAATATATAATAGAATATTACGTGGGCCCCACACCCACTTGGGACCCACTGACTGGTGTGGATTAGCCGGTTCTGAGGGTCCCTCCTGATGTATGTATTTTATTCCATGCCATCCATCCGTATTGTGACGGGGACGGCGTCGTATTAACGTTACCAAGTTACGTGGGTCTGACTGAGGTATGTGTTATTTAACACTATATATCAATTTTACTTGAAGTAGGGCCCACCTAGATGTATGTTATGCCTCCACCGTCCATCTCATTTCCCACCTCATTTTAGGCATTGACCCGAAAAATGAAGTCAACCCAACTCTCTAGTAGGCCACACCAGCAATAAAGACTAATTTAATAGGGGAAGATCATTAGGGCCCTTTGTGATATTTCGGTGCGTCAAGACATATCCAAAATTGGACATTGGACCTTTCCTGAGCCGTGGAACCCAATCAACGGAGTAGATACTCCTTAGGCGGTCCCCACCTATCAAAACAAATATATATATATATATATATATATATAATATAATATAATATAAAAACCATGCACGTAAACGTCCAGAAGACGCTGACACCTTTCAATTAAGGTTTTGGCTAGGGCCATGGCCCCACCACAGGCTCTACCATAATGTGTGTCAAACATCGACACTGCCCATTTAATGGGTCCCCTTCATATACAGGGTGCCCCCAAAAATCAGCCATACATAGAGCTCAGGCGGCCCATTCCATCTATAATCTTGAGAAGACATGCTAAACCGTGTAAAAGCGCTTGCCGGGGGCATCTAAGACTTGGATGCTCCTGAAACTTGGTTTGACCTCTTAACCTAATGAGACACATAATGGATGGGTTGGATTTGTGAACCACAACTTGGTGGGTCCAACAAATGATTTTGAATGCTTTAATGGCGAATTATAGTATCTATTATCATGATTAGATCCACTATTAATACTTGATAGCTATTATTATTATCATTAGTATTATGATAATAATTGTGACGATTAAACACAACTAACCTCTAGTAGGTTGTCCATGCTAATGGTAGTGAGTCCACACAAAGTACCATTATTAAATATTAATCATTAATTATTATTCTTAGGCGCAATCGTTAATAATAAATTATAGTATTATTGACATCATAATAGGTATTATTACTAAGTTGGCAAACGATAATTATAACATTAATGTTAATAATTACTTTTCAAATTAATACTGTAAATTATCATACGCCAACTACAATCCAAATCCTAAAAACTTATCCTAGACCTAAACGTATGGACGAAAACCCAGTTCTACATCAAAACCCTAAAACTAAGATAATCCAAACTTTAAGTTAAGACCTTGACCAAGAATATCGTATAAAGCTTGAATCTAACGGTGTAACTTTACAATTAATGGTAGGGTTTGGCTCTAAGGAATCATGCGTTCTCTAAACAACACTAGTAGGTGATCCTAAACATAAGGTGATGATTCTTCCCCTTGAGCTTTCCATATTCTCATTAGCTTAAGTTATAGTTTTTATTTAAATTCATAATTGATATCTCTCTTTATAATCACATGTGTTAGCTAATAAAAATTGAATTGTTGTATTACATGCTTTATGATTATCCTGTATAATTGTTCATGCTTGTGGATTGCTTATGGAACTTAAACTGGTACATTGGTGGAAAATTCCCACATATGAGTGTACACCCATACTTGGGATGTAACTTGACTAGTTGTGATCTTAATGGACCTTCGACTAGGTAGTTATTGAGTGGTGGTCTAGAAGGATGATTAATGTGGGCCTACCATCCAGGGTTGTTGTGCCCAATGATTTTTAAGGATGGTCTTTATCGTATGGTTTTGATATTCACCCTATGTGGCATATTTTGATACTTGCCCTATGTGGCTTATTTTGATATCTGCCTACGTGGTTTGTTTTGATATTTGCCCTATATGGGTTTGATGTTTTATATCGTGCAACCACGCGATGGTAAGCCCCATACGTTGTAATATGATTGATCACTAGTCGACGACTTTCCATTAAACATCCTAAGGTGGTAGTCTCATGAGCCGAGGATGGTGGTAATGGGACACTATGCCCGAGCTGTCGGCCTACGCTGGGCTATACGCTCCCCGTAGTGACCTTGAGCTTATTTAAATTGGCTGATTGCAACTGGACTAGTAACGGTTTGGCTAATCATGCATCCATGGCATATTGGCGATGATGGGTGGCTAATTCTGGATGCTGTAGCACGTGCCCTAGAGTTGTTGGGGTATCGTTTCGCTAGCTCCCAGACCACCGACTATCGACTCCTGTTCCGACTGGATGATTTTTCCAGGTCGATGATTTGCATGGGCGACGAGCCCAAGTCCGACTGGATGTGCATCCTCGTGTCGATGTGCATTCATGCATCCATGCATTTAAAAAGACTGCATCATGTATTATTTTGATTGCCTTGTTGTTTTATAACTATGCTTACCTAATGCGGCGGTGTGTAATCTTGAGGAAAATTCACACTGAGTTGGCCACTCATCCATCAAATATACAACCGTACAAGTAGTACAGGTAGCTTTAGTGATACGCATGTTCAGATTTGATGAGGAACAGGGTACGATCACCAGGGATGTATGGCTGTATTTGCGTGGAGGAGCTGCGTGGTCTTGCTGCTTATATTTATATGCTTTCTTCTATTCTTCATGTATTAAATTCTTATAAATCTTGTACTTATTAAATTCAGAGACATTGATTTATATAAGTCATTATGGGCAGCTTTTTGTATATTTAAATGATAATGAAATTTTCCTTTATGTCGATTTGTCCACACTACGCTCATTTGCTTACTCTGATAAAAGAAAAAAAATGTATGTATACTCGAATTTGACCATCCTTTAATGTTAACACTCGGGTTTTTGGGAAACGGGTCATGTACTCGGGTCCTGAAAACTCAGGGGGTTACACTCTCTCTCTCTCTCTCCCTCTCTTTTTGGTTGATGGCCCACCATCATGATACATGAGTTTTATCTACACTGTCCATCTAGCGGGCTAACCCGCCGTTCGTGAATGGACTCACCTTGCTGCCCATTTTCGGGTTGGCCTGGACGAAGAAAAATATAAATATCAGCTTTGATCCAGTAGGTGGGTCACACTGGCGTGGACCCCACCTTAATGTTTATGTCTTACCAACCAAGTCATCCATCCGTGGGCCCGATCTGATTGGGGCCTGGCACGTCCAGCTTCCAGCGCTCTTGTATGAAGGAAAACACAAATATTATATTAATCTAAAATGTGTGGCCCACTCGTGTGGGACCACCATTATATTTATATGCTATATCCAGACCGTCCAGGCGTCTAATAGCCCTGGATGGCTATGCAGTTGCTGGTGGGCCACATCCATGTGGAACCCACCAAATGTATGTGTTTTGTCCTTTTCATCCACCGTCCAATGGATTGGACGGTGGATATCCCATCTAAGGTATGGATTTTATCCATCACCATCCATCCTTTTTAGTGGGGTGGGACCCACCCCACATGTGCTGCATGTGTGGGGGTGGGGCCCACGATGATGTAGTTTGTATCCACATCGTCCATTTGAGGACGGTTTCAAGTGGTGCCACGCGTGATGTATGGGTCTTATCACACCGTCAACCCACCTCTGATGCATCTGATACATCCAGATCATCCATTTGGGTCTGATCATGAGGTTATTGTTATATCCATTTTTCCAGTTCAGTGGGCCATGATCGTGATGGGTGTTTTGATCCACGCCATCTACTCCAAAATGAAGCAGATCCAACCTCCAATGTTCAACCATGGACCACACCCTGCTGCAGTGCTTCATCTGCACCGTCCAGGTGCCCTGGATGGTGGTACCCATCTAGATTAGTGATGATTAGCATATGCTGCACCGTGGTGTATGTGATTATCCACACCGTCCCTACCTTGCATCTAGGCCGTCCATTTAGGACGCTGGACACTCGACTCCATGTAATATTAATTTATATTATAATAATACATTATATATAACATCGTGGTGGCCCCACGTGGGACCCACCTGATGCTGACGACAGCAAGTTCTGTGGGACCCACCTTGCACATGTGAGGGTGGGGACCACCTTGATGTTCATGTTATATTTAGGCCGTCCACCTATTTTAGATCCCAGCTGTCCATCTCTTGGATAGTGGGCCAAGGGCCACCCAGCAGCAGCGTGGCTGCTGTTTAGACGATAGCAAGTTTTGTGGGTCCCATGATGATGTATGTGTTGTTGATCTACACTGTCTGCATGCGTGGACCCCGCCCTGATGTATTTGATCGCCACCGTTCAGTAGCAGTGAATGGTGCGGCTTACCTTGACGATATGTGTTATATACACCATCCACCCATATTTGTTATCCAGCCCATCCATCTGGGCAGTGCTACGTGGGCCCACTTTGATGTATTTTGTGGCCCATTCGAGAGGCCCACCTTGATATACTTATGGCTCATCTGTGAGGCCCACCTTGGCGTAATTGCGGCCCATCTACTAAGGCCCACCTTGATGCAATTGCTGCCCATGTGAGTGGCCTATAGTGATGTGTATTAGGCCCATGAGAGCGGTCCATAATGATGTGTATTAGGCCCATGCGATGGGGCCCAATGAGTTATATATGAGGCCTATATGACGAGGCCCGATGTGATGTATATAAGGTCCATGTGTAGGGCTCACCTATTGTGTATTCGAGGCCCATGGGCGAGGCCCAATGTGATGTATTCGAGGCCCATGGGCGAGGCCTAATGTGATGTATTCGAGGCCAATTCCGATTGTCGAGGCCGAGTATCAAGGCCGATTCTGATTTGTCGAGGCTGATTGTATAGGCCGATTCCGAGTATCGAGGTTGATTCCAATTATCGAGGCCGATTATCGAGGTTGATTCTCATTGTCGAGGCCGATTTCGATTATTAAGGCTGATTCCCATTGTCGAGGCCGATTTCGATTGTCTAAGCCGAGTATCGAGGTCGATTCCGATTATCGAGGCCGATTCTGAGTATTGAGGCCGATTCCGATTGTCGAGGCCAATTCCCATTGTTGAGGTCGTTTTCGATTGCCGATTCCGAGTATCGAGGCTGATTCCGAGTATCGAGGCCGATTCTGATTGTCGAGGCTAATTCCAATTGTCAAGGCCGATTTCGATTGTCGAAGCCGAGTATCGAGGCCAATTCCGAGTATCAATTCCAATTGTTGAGGTAGATTTCGATTGTCGAGGCTGATTTCAATTGTTGAGGCCGATTGTTAAGACCTATGTAATGTATGTGAGGCCTATGTGATGAGGCCCATTGTGGTGCATTTGAGGGCCAGGCGATGGAGCCCGTTGTGTTGTATATTAAGCCTATGTGAGAGGCCCATCGTGATGTATATTAAACTCTTAAGTGAGGCCCATGGTGTTGTATATTAGGCCCATGTGTGAGGCCATGGGTCCACTATATGTTAGGCTCAATGCGGGCCATTCCTTGGAGGCAATGTTGGTTGAATGTCCATATTGTTGAGACTAATTGTCGATGCCAGTTATTGATACCGATTATGAGTATGTGACAGTATAGCATCATGATACATGCCCATACGCATCATCTATATGTTTGTTATGAGATGTGGTTGACCCTAACATATGTCAATGGGCAGGTTGTTATGAGACTCCCTGATAGGCAGAGATTGTCTCACATGAGTGCACGATATGCGCAGGATTGATGTATGACTGGATTGTATGACTCATGCATCTGGCATTATGTGTTGTGATTACTGTACGCCCTAGCGACATCAGGGCCGTAGCCTCCACAGACATACCGTGGATGGTCAGATGAGACATCGGAAACACGTTATTAGCATCGGGCTGCCATAGATGGCCCTGGGTGAAAATCTCTAAACCTTCTTGGTACCAGAGGACGCCCTAGCGTCGAGACCGAGTAGATACATATGAGCGCATGAGGGTCGTATACCAGTAGGTCGCGTCTTCCATTGTGTCGTGGTCAGTTGGGAGGGGGTGTGGCCTTACCCGCCTGAGAGAGTAAGCAAAGCTGGTTGAGTTTGACCAGCTTATGAATGGCTCCGCTATCGACGTGTCAGGTAGATATTGGCCGACTACTGGCTAGGCGGATAGTTAAGTTTTTTCCACTTACCCAGTTGTGCTCTTGATGGGGCAGCAAGCTGGTGTAGAGTGTACTAGACCCCTGGTGATGATCCTAGAGATGAATAGTACTGATATGTAGACTTATTGGGTAGGAGCTGCATATTCATTCACTATCCACTCGGGCTGGTGGTGTGCAACTATTTATTATGTGTGCCTTCGCAATGGCTAGGATTTCAGTTGGGGCGCGCGACTAACCTGAGATTAAGAGTTTACCACATTGAGTCTGACTATCTAAATTTAAGTATGGGACTGGTTTGGATAGAAGTCCCTTGTGATGGACCCCATAGCCTACGATACTACGTACTATCATCCCGACTTCACACTCCAGTATGGTCAATCCATTCGCACCGCATATTGCATTACATCCGCGACATATGGTATTTTGGGTTACTATATTTTTTGCATTTATATGGTCTAGATACGACATCTAATATTTGGTTCTTTATGACTCCTCATTTTCATAGCTGATCTGTATTGTGTACTCTGATATTGTTTGAATCACGGACTTGTCAGTATTTCCGCTTACTCTGATATCGTATGATTCTTGATCTTACCTGTATTTCCGACATTGTATGATTGTGATGTTATATTTGTGTGCTTGACACTTATCTTACGCATACACTTTCACCACCCTCTAAGCTTTTTATAAGCTTATGCATGATAGATGCGTGCAGGAGATGATAGGTTGCACAACGTGGAGCTTGGAGCATGTAGCTGACTTCTGGAGTTTTGATTTAACATATGTATTTTCCTTTCAGCATTATATTCAAATGTTTATATTAGTGGATATGTGATGATGATGTTGCCTTTGTGATTTGGGTAAACTTGTGGTTATGCCTCTTACGAGATAAATGCATGTTGAAAAAATCCTCCTTGTAGGATCCCAGGATTGGAACCTGGCATATGGGCGCTAGGAGCCGAGAATGGGGCACTACGGAGGCTATCAGCACCGGATTTGGCAATCAGAATTCATGTGAATATGATTTCCAAGTTTGGGGTGTGACATGCACGACCGGTTGAACACTGTTCACTCAACTGGTCGAGCGGTCTCCAAGACTGGTCGAGGATCCAACAGAAAATTTCAAAAATTCACAACAAACCTTGGATTGGTCGAGAAAATTCTTAGACTGGTCGAGCCAGTACTCGGACTAGTCGAACCATGACTAGGACAAGTCAAAAAATGACCTATAAAATTATCAAATGACCTATGATATAAATGCAAATTGTATAACCTATCCTAAGGTCAATCTAGGGTCAAACAAACCTTATTTGTGAGATGGAATCAAAATATATCATTCTCTTGATGTAGTTGAAGCTTGAAGACTTGATCTTGTACTTGAACTTCTTGAACTTGAATTTGAACTTCTTGCACTTGTATTTGAACTACTTGATCTTGTACTTGAATGTAGGCAAGGATGACATGAAGTTGATCTTACAGTAACAACTACACAAGATACAGATTCCAAGAGGTTTTGGCACTACAAAATTTAACAAACCTAGGAGCTAGATAAGATAGCATTTACAATCTCCCCCTTTGTCAAATTTGTGACAAAACCAAATAAATAATATTATGTATAACACGCACAGTAAAGAATCATGCATCATACATGCACAATAAAGAATCATGCACTAGTTAAAAATCGGTCAACAAAAATCAGCAAACCAATACTCCCCCTTAATACATTACTTCATAGAATCCAAGAGAAGAGAAGAAAATGAGAAATTTGCTACCTAACCACTTCTCCACATTTTAACATCCACTCCATAGAATCCAATATCATTATTAAATAGACATACCAACACAAATTCTCCCCATTTTTGTCATAATATGAAAAAGGAAAGAACCTATAAATGATGATGGAAGTAATAAGAGCAACAAGTAATGAGAGTAAGAAGTAAGTTTAAGATAACATAAATATTGTCAAGATAACCATTCAAACATATCCACAATAACAAGAAGACATGTCCAAGCATATAGAGTTAAGAGAAATCCAAGTATAAAGGTTATTACAAATCAGAGATTCAACACTAATCTGAACTAAAGGAAGGAGCAGGTATGGAAGGATCTATTTGATGTAGTCCCTTGTTAATGCACCTAAGATATTTGCGCATGTATTTAAATTGAGTTTCTTGAGGCACATGCATACCCTCTAACTTTTCCTTAAGAGATCGTAGACGCTCATCAAAGTTAGAAGGCTGAAAGTCAGGATCAGCTGCAGAGTTTAACTCAATCTCATCAAATATGCCATCCATATTGACATCATCTAGAGGCAAAGCATCCTCCTCTTCATTTGCTTCAGCTGCTCCTCCAGCACCCACATCGACTTAGCCTAGAGCCAACCTCAAATTCATCTTATTTATGTTTGAGTTGTTGAATGGAAGATGGTGAATGGGAGCTTCTCCAATAGGCATAGCCACTAGACTATGGGTGGCTAAGACAGACATAAGATAAGCAAAGGGAATATCACTGTGAACTGGATGGAGACAGAATTGAATCATGATGTAACAGATAAGAGATGGAAGAGACACATAGATACTAGTAACAATAGAGTGAAGAATGTGAGTCATGAAAGTAGTGAGCTCAGTCTTGTTACCAGACCTAGGATAGACATTAGAAATGAAATTCTGATGGAGAAACCTGTATCTGGGTAACATAAATTTGGAACTGAGCACATTCTCGAAACTCCATTCCGCATTCATGTTGCATAAAACTCTAGTGAGCATTCTTTTCTCAGATTCAGATGATTTTGCTACAAGAGTTTGAATAAGAATACCGTTATCATTGACTGGAAGATCCATCAACCCAGAAATTGGGTGATGGTCCCATCAATTGGACCTTCTCTGGTTGTAATTGTAAACGTTAGATTCTTAAAAGAGAAGTTAGTTATGCAAGCATACATGGCCTACACAATGGAACGGTATGCCGGATCACCCCAATTTAAAATGTTATCACATCCTACAGATTGAAGGAGAGGAACAATGTCAAATGGTGCCAAGTGATCAGTGTTGACCATCCGTTCAACAATCACGTTGCGTAATCGAATATCCTGCATGTACTTGGGATTTTTTTTGGGTGACCGAAGATGGCGCACCGTGATTGAAGCAGAACGAGAAGAAGAGGTACCACGAGATCCTTTCTTCTTATTTCTACTCTCCATTGCAGCAAGAAAAACAAGGAATACAAGGAATGCAAGAGAGGAAAAAAGGGTTTCAAGAAAATTAGATTTTTAGCTAGAAAATCCAACAAACCACCATAAACCTTAAAACAAACAACAAAATCAAGGAAATGGAAGAGCAAAGAAATCAAATTTACAAGGAAATTGAAAATGAAGCACTAACTGAAGAGGAATCGAAGATGGGTTCGACCGGTCATGGTAGGGCTTGTTGGAAAAGAAGAACCAAGTTTAAAAAAAGTGTTTTTCTCCAAAATAAAAGGCAAAACCCAAGTTCCACGACTGGTCGTGTACATACTCAACTAGTCGAGCCACGAATGGTTGTGCACCACTGAAAATTTACAAATTTGCATCTATTTGAATTTAAAAAAAAATTCAAAATAATAAATATATATGTTATGATACAAATAGGCACAAATTATCAGTTCATATTGTACATACCAAGATCAAATTTCAATTTTGCAAACCTGTTTTTGTCGAGTGGTTTCGTGAATGTTTGCAAGTTGATTCTCGGTCTGAATATTTTCCAATGAAATTATCTTGTCTTCCACCAATTCACGAATATAATGATATCTAATGTCAATATGCTTGGTTCGCGAATGCTGAATTAGATTTTTAGAAATATTAATTGCACTTGAATTGTCACAATATAAAACTATAGATTCTTGTGCAATTTTGTAATCGCTTAGCATTCTCTTCATCTACACAAGCTGATTTCACGAATTACAAGCAGTAATATATTCAACCTCAGTTGTGGAGAGCGATATGAAACTTTGTTTCTTACTTAGCCAAGAAACCAAACAGTTCCCGACATAGAAATAACCACCGCTGGTCGATTTACGATCATCAATGTTACCAGCCCAATCAGCATCCATGTAACCAACTAATTGCACACTAGTATCATGTGGATACCAGAGACCAAGATTAGCTGAACTAGCGACATATCATAAAATGCGCTTAACAACAATTAAGTGAGACTCTTTAGGGTTCGATTGATATCTAGCACAAATTCCTACGCTAAAAGCAATATCAGGTCGGCTCGCAGTTAAATAAAGTAAACTACCTATCATATTGCAATACAACTTTGGATCCACACTCTTACCTGTTGAATCCTTAGAGAGTTTTAGAGTAGTACTCATTGGAGTATCAAAAAATTTTCCACTCTCAAATCCAAACTTTTTAACTAAGTTCAGAGCATATTTGGTTTAAGAGAGAGAAACCATCAGGGAGCTGTTTGACTTGCAACCGTAGGAAATAGTTTAGTTTCCAACCATGCTCATTTCAAATTTAGATTTCATAAGATCTGCAAACTCAACAGTCATGTTAGCACAGGTAGATCCATAGATAATGTCATCAATATAGATTTGTACTACTAGTATATGATCATTATGTTTCTTAACAAATAATGTTTTATCTACAATCCCCATAACAAAGTAATGACTTAACAAGAATTTAGTTAATTTCTCATACCATGCCTTGGGATCCTGTTTCAAACCATAGAGTGCCTTTTTTAGGCGATAAACATGATTAGCATACTTAGGGTCTTCAAAACCCTTTGGTTGATCAACAGACACTTCTTCATGCAAATCGCCGTCTAAGAACGCATTCTTTACATCCATTTGATATATTTTAAATTTTTTAAAGCACACTATGGATATAAATAGTCTGATTGATTTAAGATGAGATACTGGGGGCAAAGGTCTCATCATAATCAATGCCTTCAATTTGAGTGTACCCTTGTACAACCAGCCTAGCCTTGTTTCTATTAATATTACCAAGTTCATTAGAATTATTTTTAAAAATCCATTTTGTTCTGATAATGTGTTTATCTTTTAGTCTTGGAACTGTGAGATCTGACCTGAGTTCGCATGTATGCATGTGTATGTGAGTATGTATTCCATTCATCTTGGTCCCGCAGTCCAACCGGTCGAATTCCGGTGACTTGTGACTTTTGGTTAGTGTTTACGGTCTTCCTCGAGTTCGATCACGTTGACCCGACTCGGATTGGCCCATGACCATGCCATCTTATCCATATCGTCACTGCGGTTCCAACGCCGCATCCCGTGCATTAATCTGATATGTACATCTCAAGTTATGAGTATCAATCGATATGGGTCATTGATTGCATGATTGGTGGACCCCACCATGGTTTGCACATTTTTCAATGCACATGATGTCACCCTAGGCTAAAATTTCTAAAAGGCTACTACCTTATAGCCTTATTTGTATCTCCCTACTACAATCATTACTTTCTCTACCCTAGGTAAGAGAGGTAATGATTACTTCCTTTAAAAGCTTTTTCCCTCTCTTTCCCTCTCATTTCTCTCTCTTCTCTTCTTCCCTAGCAACTTCTCTCCATTTCTCTAGCCCATCTCCCTCTCCATTTCCAGCCCCTTCTCCCTCTAATCCCCTCCCATCTAACCTTTAACAATCTATCTCACCCATTGAAACATGTCCCTTGGAGCATGAAGAGTAGATTGATGTAACTTTGGAGTAGGATCCATTAAGGTGTAGCTTCTTCTCTCTTATTTCTCTTTTCTTTCTTTTCCTTACATGCATGGAAGCATGTAGGACCCACCAATCCATGGTGGAGGTCCTACATGGCTCTTAGGATGAAGGCCATGGGCCTAGATCCTACTTATTTCATTCCATGGTGGGCCATTCTCCATGGACCCACCATGATGCCTTTTCCTTTATTCTTGCATCTCATAGGCCATCTAAGCCTTTGCATGCATGTAGGGAGGGTGTCCCTACCCTCCAGTAAATTATCTTGATGCATAATAGCTTGCATGTAAGTGTATACATAGTGGATTGTGTGGATTGTGGAGTGGAAGGTCCATTAGTGGCGGAACCTTCCACCAATGGCCGATTTACTTCTTCCTTCTCCCTTTCTCTCTATTTTTCTCCTGTGTACTATGATGATATGTGACCCACCAAGGAGAGGTCAGCAACATCTCAGACCCTTAGCTAAATGGGAAGTCCAAGCCCACTTTGACTAGATGTCCAAGCCCACCATGCATGCATGGTTTGGGTGACCTCTAAAATGGCTTTTTTATGGAGGTCTAAGTGAGATCATGGGTCTAGAATTTTGTTAACCCATCAATGTGGACCCCACATATTGAATAAGGGCCATAAAACCTTTGATTAATTTATATGGGCTGAAATATGGAAAACATATCTTGCCGTCCAGATTTCAGGCCCAGTTTGAGCATGACTTTTGAGCTAATGTTTGGATTTGTTTGCATACCCTTTTTTCCCAAAATATTTTAGAGATTTTGTAGTGCATAGACCCCACCTTGATGTGGAATGGGGCCCACACCATTTCCCCCATGATTGAGACCCATGGGATGGACTAAAGTGGGCTAACTGTTCAGAAATTTCTAGACAGTTCAGCAACATTATAAGTTGGAAATGAGCATTTTTACTTGAGTTTCTGGAATAAGTGGGCCACCCCAGTGGACCCCACTTGTTTTCCAGATGAAGGGCCACCTTTTTCCCAATTTTTAAAGGATTTGGGTGGGTCCAGGCCCACCCCATGTGGTCCGAAACATAGGGACAGTTACATTTCTAACAATTTTTTTGCAGTAGCAGATTTTTTTTCAGGAATATCTATCTGTCCATAAATTGCAGGAGTTAAATAAAATATTTTTACTATCCCAAAAATTCTAAAATTTTGTAGGAGAGTGTCGTACCCATGGTAGGACCTACCTGCAAAATTTTAGGGCCAATGGACCCCATTTGGGCATCCAAAAGGGTGGACCAACATACTGGACTGCCAAAAATTTTTGCTGTGCAGTCCAGCAACATTGTCCCATGAAAAACAAAAATTTAAAAATAATTTCTAAAAATATGGGCTATATTCCTAGGTCTCAACTTGTTTTAGGATTGATGAGGGACCTTGGGTCCAAATTTCAGGAATTTTAGATGCCCAGAACCCACCCATTGGATGGCCCAAATTCAGCACAATTATATTCCAACAATATTTTACCCTAGATATATTGTATTCTTCAAATTAATTAAAATACTTTTGAGTATCCTAAAATCATGAAAATTTACTGGGAGGTGGTCCACCCATAGTGGGACCCACCTACAAAATTTTAGGACTAATGGACCCCTGTGAACACCGTGACAAGGGCTGGATTGGCCCACCACGTTGGGACATCTAGGTCTGTCTGATTTTTTGGACAGACTGTCTTATTTAAATTATTTAAAATACTTAGGAATATCCAAATATTCTAAAATTTTGTGAGAGTGTGTAACACCCATGGAAGTGTCATTTTACAAAATTTCAAATCCAACAGACATTTGAGCTGACCGTAGTGTGGTCTGTAAATTGGGTTAGTTTTGGGCCAAATGCCCAGGCCCGTAGGACTACTCACCATGAAACGCGCCTACCTTGGGCTATTGTTGGGCCTGTATTCCAGCAGCATGGCCCACTTTTAATGTGTGTTGTGCACTCCTCTCTCATCTAGTGGGACCCACAGTGATCTGTGAGGGTCATCAGAAAATAAATACTATAAATTAATTTAATTGCTGGACTCCAACAAACCCAGAAAGCGGGTGGGCTGGAAATTCAGCAATTGGCCTAACGTTGCCACCCCATAAATGTCTATTTTGGGGCAGTATGGCCCACTAGATTTGAGGAGGTTTTAAGTCAGTGATATCTTACCATACTAATTTTATTTTTGGGCTTAATTAGTGCAAGATTAGAGACCCATTCCAATTGGGTTCTTCTTGGGCTAGTCTTCTAGTTTATTAATGGGCCTTATAGCCTTAGTTAGGCTGGAACTTTTAATAGGCCTGTTGGACCCTTGGGTCCTGTATTTAACACGCCATTGTAATGGGTCTTATGGGCCAAATACTCAAGTAGTTGGGCCCTTGCTTGCCCACTATAATAAATCCATGCTTGGGCCAAGATGTGAAGCCTAACTTACTTGTGTTAAATATAAGGATTTTCCATATGTTGGGATAATGGACTGCCCATTAGGCCTACCACAATGAGTGAACCCATGACCCTTATGGTTGGGCCCTAACCTTGCTTAAGGGATTACCAGGTTGCCTATGCATTGGGCTTAGTGTATGACCCACTAGGTCATGGATTGATTGGGCCTTAGACTTTTCCTTTCATACGTAGTAGGCTACCCTTTTGGGACCCGGTTGAGGGTAGATGTCCTCCTTGGTGGCCCTAAGGTAGGCCTCTAAGGCCCTTATAGGTAGTTGAAGGCCCACCTTGGACCTTGTTAGGGTTGTTTCCTCCTTGAGGTTTTAGGACTCCCCTAGCTTTTGGGTTATTCCAAATTGTTGGGCCCCCATTTAAGAGAACTTCATTTTCCCTTAGAGTACTTGTCTGTATATCTTGTCCTTGACCGTCCTTAGGACGGAGGATTCCATATTCTACGGGTAGTGCACTTACATTATTATGACCCATATGCATCATCTATATGAATTGATTGCATTGTATGGTGGTCATTGAGGGATGGAGTTTCTCCCCTCGTGCACATCGTGTGCCTGCAGCTAGTGCATGATTGTATGTATGACTCATGCATTGACATCGCATTTCATGATTGTATCGCCCTTGCTTCATCAGGGCCTTGCCTCCACAGGGATATTCGTAGATGGCCGTACATGTGGACACTAGAAATATTACTTGAGCATACTGGGTGCAAAGGATGCCCATGAGTGAAAATTTCAAAACTTCCATGGTACCAAGGATCTGCTCCAATGCCGTGATTGAGTGAAAACTATAAGCGCACAAGGGCTTTATACAGTTAGGTCCCTCCTCCCACTATCGTGTAGTCAGTTGGATAAGGGTGTGGCCTTACCTACCTGGTGTGAGGAGGTGTTGCTAGGCTGAGTCTGACCAGCTCATAAATGGGTCCACTACCGTCAGGCCTTATTGGTGATTGACTGTTCACATGCAGGTAGTGAGGTTTCTTACGCTTGTTTGGCTGTGCGGGGTCTGTAGAGCGGCAGTCCTTCAGTAGTGTAATGGACCCCAGTGATTTCCTTATAAATGGAAATGTACTTGACATGTGGTTTGGGTATGAGCACTGACATTACTTGCATCACATTAGCATTAGCTGTATAAGCCCCTTCATGCATTGCCTTGGTATGGCGCCTAATACTCATTGCATCGTATTTATGATAAGCCTTGGTAAGGCTAGTGATATTCTCATTGAGCATGTTTCTCTCCTTGTACCTCCTGCTATTCTTCTGTGCACCATTGTCACACACTTTCACCACCTTCAAAGCTTCTATAAGCTTATGCACGATTGATGCGTGTAGGTGATCGTAGGCGGGTGTCGTAGCGGCAGAGCTTGGAGTAGAGCTGAGCTTGAGGACTCCAGTGTTATTGACTTTTCTCTTCTATTCTATTATCTTATGTATGTCCTTTTGGACCTTATGAAAGCCTGTAAAAGTTCAAATTCTTAGTGGATTTTGTGATGTGTGCCTTATTAGTCTTAGATATACTTGTTGGGGACAAAAATACCAAGTCCGAAGACTCGGATCTGGTGCCTCGGCTTAGAAAGCACTACCTCGGATCCGAGGCAAGGCACGTCGGATCCGAGGCAGGGTTAAGAGCTCTATAAACCGAGACGAAAGTTAACTCGCCTCGGACGAAGAATCTAATCCGAGGGTGCATAGAGCCGACCCTCTTAACGGAACTAGCCAGAGGACAGCGAAACCAGATTTCGTCCCGAACATTTTGGGATAAGATCCCCGATCCCGAAGCTCGCGGGATCAGACGAAGATCGCGGACGGACGCCACCCGATGTCCGTGATCTCAGGAAGAGAATCCTCTTTCGATTACGCGAGATCAGGAGAAGAATCCTCCTACGATTAAACGCTCTAACAGCTATAAAAAGGAGGCCTTCATCATCTAAAAGGTACGCACAAATTTCTCATTCAAGCTCCCTCAATACTGTAAGACCCAGATTCCTAGCCTGACTTTGGCATCGGAGGGTCCCCTGCTCTAGCCAGGGTCTCCTTTGTCTTCTTCTTGTGCAGGTGCTCGAGGGTCAACCAGATTTTTGCATCAACAGTTTGGCGCCGTCTGTGGGAACCGTACAAAAAAGCCATCCCAGATTCCTTTGTTGCATCCCATGGTGATGACTAGAAGGACGGTCCCAGAAGAAGATCTAAATGAGATCGCAGCTACGGGGCCAGCAGGTCCAGTTGCGATCCCCGCAGTCCAAAACCTACCTGCCAACCGCCAACGAGGAGCGACCAGAACAAGCAACAATCAGCGAGGTCGGAGCGATGGGCGGTTGGATCAGGAGGTCCAAGAAATCCGATCTGATATGAATATGATGAAGCAGATGTTAGAACGAATGTATCAGCGGCAAATGCAGCCACTCCCGCCTCCTCAAGGAGAAACGGCACACGTACTGACCGCACGGGCGATCCTCAACTTTCTAAGACCACGGTCTTTTTCGGCCGAGCCAACACCAGGCGTCCTCGAACCGGCCGAGCCAACTCAGCCATATCGGCCAATGCATCTCTGCGCCCCAACCGACCTTCGGCAGACGAGATAGAGCGAAGAAGGCGCATCCGACCTCCCGAAGAAGGCACGGCGTAGAAAGTAGTGAACCGTGGAAAGCCGATATTCAAAACTTTAAAAGAGAAGTGCGGGAAGAAATGGCGAAAGAAATGGCGGATATGAAGCATAGTCGAAATATGCATCCAACCAGGCATACGAGGCAAAGGCGTCCCCCTTTGTGGACTCGTAATGAATGTTCTCATGTTCGAAAGGTTTCGGTTACCTCAAATCACTCCCTTCACCTAAAAACCGACCCAACGGAGCATATCGAATGCTTGAGTAACATATATGGAGCTCCATGACGCCTCGGATGCGTGATGTGTCGGGCCTTTTCTCTTACATTGACCGATGTAGCCGACCGTGGTTCAAAAACGGTTGAAGCCAAAGTCCATTAGTTCATTCGCCGACATTGAGCGACGCCTTCCTTACGAACTTCATCGGCGGGAAAGAAATTGAAGCCCCCGCACATCCGAACAACATAGTTCAAGGCAGAGAGTCAGCTGAAAGATTACATAAAGCGCTTCAATTTCGAATCCCTTCATGTTCGGAAACATTCGAAGAAACGCTCTCAATGCGCTCATGCAAGGAGTTAAAGATAAGCCATTCCTGGCATCTTTAGACAAAACTCCGCCCGATACTCTGGCAGAGTTTATGGCACGATCGGATAAGTATGCCAACGCCGAAGAAACGCGAATCCTGCGTGAAACTAAAACCTCGGTCAAAGAGTTGGTCAAAAAGGAAGCCGACTCGACCGGGGGAAAGAAACGCAAGGATGATCAAGCGCATAATGAGCGAAGATCAGGAAAACGACCAGATCGCAGTTTTTCCACATATACCCCCCTGAACAAAACTCAGGAGCAGGTATTGATGGAAATCAAAAGCGAAGGTTTCGTTCACTGGCCCAATAAGCTCAAAGGCAATCCTAATCGGCGGGATAAGGATAAATACTGTCACTATCATCGTGATCATGGGCATAACACGAGTGATTGCCGTCATCTAAAAGAAGAAATCGAGCGACTCATAAAGGACGGCCGACTCAAAGAGCATGTGGTTAAAGATGCGGAATCGAGGGACGCCCGACCGAGAATCACCGATGGAAGAAATTTGACGACATCGGTGGTCCGCGAGGTGGGGGCGACTCAAACAATGCCAGAAAGAACCATGCAAGAAAACTTAGTCAGCCAGATGCCGAGCTTATGGTTATAGGGCGGCCGCTGAAAGAGAAGAAAAGGGAAAAATATTGTCTTTCGTTCACAGAGGAAGACGCCCGAGGTATCTATCACCCCCACGATGACGCACTGATTATCACTCTGACTATCGCCAATCGGAAAGTGTTCCGGATACTCGTTGATACGGGGTCATCTGCTGACGTGTTATTTTCAGGCGTTCAATAAAATGGGAATCGAACGATCTATGTTACGTCCAGTTCGGACCCCGCTAATCGGGTTTTCCGGGGACAAGTATTGCCTGAAGGAATTGTCTCGCTGCCACTCACTGCCGGCAGTACCCCACATCAGAAGACGATGATGGTGGATTTCTTGGTCGTCGATCAACCTTCAGTATACAACGCCATACTCGGCCGACCCTCTCTAAGTCTCCTTCAGGCCGTGGTATCCACATACCATCTCTCACTAAAATTTCCGACTGAGTCGGGAGTAGGAGTTGTCAAAGGAGATCAAAGCAAGATGCAAGGCGTTGTTACATGATAGCCGTGAAAGGATCACCGACAAAATCCAATCGACGTCTCAACGATTGAATCGTTGGACCCTGGGGCGAGAGTCATGAACGAGGACGTGCGGTTGAAGACCTCATCCCAGTCCCCTTGGTCGAGACAGATGCATCAAAGACAGTACGAATTGGCTGCGTCTCTACAGCCCCCTTGAAAGACAAGCTGATAGCCCTGCTCCGTAGGTACGCCGATGTATTCGCCTCGGTGCCATGACGATATGCCGGGATTGATCCATCGTTGATGACCCACCGACTTAACGTCGACCCGTCGCTTCGACCGATCCGGGACAGAGCGACGACCGCTCGGCCCCGAACGATATGCCGTCATTGAAGAAGAAGTCGCAAACTCCGTCAGCCAATTTCATAGAAGAAATACACTATCCGTAATGGGTCGCGAATGTCGTGGCTTTGGTAAAAAGTCCAACGGGAAGTGGCGAGTCTCAGTATCGACTATACCGACCTAAATAAAGCCCGCCCAAAGGATAGCTTTCCGCTCCGAGGATAGATCGCCTAGTAGATAGTACGGCCGGGACATGAGCTTCGAGCTTCATGGATGCGTATTCTGGATATAATCAAATTGTAATGCATCAAAATGATAAATCAAAACTACCTTTGTCACCGACAAAGGTCTTTATTGTTACCGAGTGATGCCATTTGGTTTGAAGAATGCCGGTGCAACTTATCAAAGATTAGTTAACAAAATCTTTGCTAAACTTATAGGTCGAACCATGGAAGTATACATCGACGACATGCTTGTCAAAAGTATATACGCGACAGATCATGTAAATGATCCGGAAGAAATGTTTCTCATCCTACGGAAGTATCGGATGAAGTTAAACCGAATAAATGTGCTTTCGGGGTGAGCTCCGGAAAGTTCCTCGGTTTCTTGGTTAGTCAGCGAGGAATAGAAGCAAACCCTGAGAAGATAAAGGCGTTGGTCGAAATGGAATCCCCTAAAACCATTAAGGACATCCAAAGGCTGACAGGAAGGGTCGCGGCACTTAATCGGTTCCTATCCAGAGCCACGGATAAGTGTCTCCCTTTCTTCAAGCAGTTGAAAGGACAACAAACAATGAGATGGACGGAAGAATGCGAAGCGGCGTTTCAACAATTAAAATCATATCTCGGTTCTCCGCCTCTCTTATCAAAGCCCGAATCAGGCGAATCCCTGCTGCTGTATCTAGCAGTATCCGACGCAGCAGTTAGCTCGGCTTTGATACGAGAATCCGAAGGAAAGCAGCTGCCGGTATATTACGTTAGCAAAGCATTGTTGCCAGCAGAAACAAGATACCCAAACTTGGAAAAAGTAGCCTTGGCACTAATAACTTCCTCTCGCCGACTCAGGCCGTATTTCCATGCCCATACTATAATCGTGATGACCGATCTACCTCTTCGCCAAGTTTTGCAGAAACTAGAAGCTTCCGGCCGACTCACGAAATGGGCTATCGAGCTGAGTGAGTTTGATATTCAGTACAAGCCGAAGGCGGCAATCAAAGGGCAAGCTGTTGCTGATTTTATTGTCGATGGAACCCCACCAAATGATCTCCCAGTCGATGATATGCCGACAGATGTCATCGCCCCAGCGGCCGCCATGCCGCCCCTACCCTGCCCAGTTCCCTGGAAACTATTTGTCGACGGCTCTTCCAACTCGAAGGCAAGTGGGGCTGGGATTGTACTAGAAACCCCCGATCATACTTACATACAATATGCCTTGCGACTTGGATTCCAAGCCTCGAACAATACAGCGGAATATGAAGCATTGTTGCTCGGTCTCCGACTCGCAGCTAGCATGGGAGTCACGCATTTAAGTGTGTTCAGCGATTCTCAGTTGGTCGTTAATCAAGTGACCGGCATATACCAGACATGGAAAGACCAATTGAGAGCGTACATGGAGAAAGCAAAAGAACTTATCAACGGATTTCAACTGCCAGTCACTTGGATCCTCGTACGGAAAATGGCAAAGCCGACCTATTAGCGAAGCTCCTCGCCAATGAAGATGACATACCCAGGTCCGTCCCCGTCGAATACGTCGATAAACCAAGCATAAATGAATCAATTACTATGACCGTCCATGCTATCGACTCGGAACCCTCTTGGATGGATCCAATCCGCCAATACCTTGACAAGGGGGAACTGCCTGACGATCGAGCCGAGGCCCGACGACTCAAGTTCCGAGCCTCCCGTTACACCATACTCAACGATATCCTTTATAAGAAAGGTTACCACGCTCCGCTGCTTCGGTGCCTCACACCCGGTGAGGCGAATTACGTATTACGAGAAGTCCATGAAGGAATCTGCGGAAACCACTCTGGAGGAAGGTCTCTCGCCCACAAGGTTTTACGACAGGGATACTACTGGCCCACTATTCAACACGACGCTCGCACGCTCGTCCAAAAATGCGACAAATGTCAACGATTCGCAGCAATCCCGAGACGAGCCCCCGAAGCGCTAACACCAATGACTGGTCCCTGGCCCTTTGCACAATGGGGTATTGACATCATAGGTCCACTCCCTATGGGAAAAGGTCAAACCAAGTTCGCCGTGGTAGCAGTGGATTATTTCACGAAATGGGCCGAGGCCGAGCCATTAGCCAAAATAACCGAAAGGTAAGATCACCGAGTTCGTGGAAAAACATTATCTGTCGGTTCGGAGTACCCCATACCATTATTACGGATAATGGAAGACAATTCGACAACAGGAGTTTTCGCGAAATGTGCAACAACCTCAGTATCAGAAACGTCTATTCCTCACCTCATCACCCTCAAACTAATGGACAAGTCGAGGCGGTTAATAAGATTGTCAAGCAGCATCTTCGACAAAGCTCGACCGAGCCAAAGGAGCGTGGGCGGAAGAGCTCCCGAAAATTCTCTCGGGCCTACCGAACCACGGCCCGAACCGCCACAGAGAAACTCCCTTTTCACTCGCTACGGTTCGGAAGCCGTCACTCCCGTTGAAATCGGCCCGCCTTTCCCGAATCACTTCATTCGACGAGGATGAAAACGAAGAACTCCTCGCACTCGGACTCGACCTCCTGGACGAGCGAAGGGAAATAGCACGACTACGTACGAAGCCCGGCAACGACAAGTGGCACGGTTCTACAATGCCCGAATTAAGATCAGACGATTTCGGATGGGAGATATGGTTCTCCGAAAAGTATTTCCGAATACTAAGGAAATTGGGTCGGGCACATTAGGACCAAATTGGGAAGGACCCTACATTGTCTCGGGTACCATCCGCCAGAACATACCAATTGGAAGATTTGAACGGGCGAATCGCTGCCTCATCCATGGAACGCTGAACATCTCAAGACTTACTATCCATAGCTCAATGCTCAATGTAAAGACGCTGGACTAAGCAAGACCAAAGCGGAGTCAAATAAAACTAAATATTTTCTTTCATTCATCAACCACATCCGAGTACAACATGTAAAAAAAAAAGAAAAAGAAAAATATATTTACTGCCCCGTACCGGCTCCATCCCCGGCAGCGACTTCGGTAGCGGCGTCCGGATTCTCGGATTCCGAGGCTCCTCCACCTTCGATCTCCGAGAGATCGAGGTTAGGAAAGGACTTCTTGATGTCCTTGATACATTCCAGGAATCCGCTTTGGAACAAGCGATCCCTTTCATCCTCGAACTCCGCCGATTCAAGGAATGCTTGGACAGCTTGGTCCCTAGCCTTCTCTGCCTCCCGAGTCTTATCGGGCCTGCTTGAATAAGTTTCGCCGCCTCAAGCTTAGCTTGGTCGCTTGCACAGGAAGCATGGACAGCAAGGATTCGCCTGTTCTCCTCTGACACTCGAGCAACTTCGGCCCTCGCTTCATCAAGGGCTCTCTTGGAAGAAGTCGCCTTAGCTTTGGCATCTTCGGCAGCTTTCCGGGCAAGGCCCGCCTCGCCCATCAGGACGCCAACTCGTATCTCGGCGCTCTCGCGCGCCTTCTTCACCTCGAGAGAAGGGGCCTGCACGGATGGGCCGAGGATAACTCTTTACAGGCCTTAACCAAGCAGGGAGCAAGTTCAAAAAGCACCCTGGCTGCATGGCCAACAGTTTGGGACGAAGGAGCGTTATAGAGGCTAACGAACTCCTTTTCGCTCCCATGGGCTAAGGCCCAGTGGAACCATCCCGACACCATCTTTTGCAAGATGGACGGTCCCTCCTGGCTCGGTTCTTCCTCCGGAGGATGCGGTCCTCGGCTCTTCTTCCCCTCCGGAAGACGCGGCCCTTGTCTCTTCCTCCCGCCGCGGGACTTCCGCGGCAACATGTCCCAAGTCGTGCCGCCCGAGGTTCCACGGTGGCAGCGGCCTGTCGCTTCCACCCTCTCTTCCGATCCCGGGATCCGGGAATTACGACGGCAGGGGAGGAAAAGAAGACCTCGCAGCTCCTTCTCTTTTTGCGCTACCCTCTCTGTCTCTTCGGCGGCCGAGGTTCCGGCTAGGCATGACCGACCGGAGGAGCCTTCAATTTCGAAACCATCCTAAGAGGAGGACGAGCCCCGGTCATCTTTGAAGGGACGGTTCGGAGGGTTGGCTCTGAGGGGCCGCCTCGAGGGGGCCGGCTCGAGAACAATCCGCAAATGAGGACGAGCTTCGTGCAAATCGACATAAAAGAAAAGAAAGAATTTCAAGTCGTGGAAAATTCGAAGATACTCAAAGGTACATTCTCATTACCCGTGACGGCCGAGTCTAGACTCGCGAGGTGAAGACGCTCCGGCTGTAAAAGCACTTTCCAGGACCTATCTGCCGGATCAAGCTTCCTCAACTCTTTAATCCGGGCCGAAGCACCGGCACCGAGCTTTTGCCGCTTCTTGGGGATGTCTGTCAGACACAAGTTCGTCAGACTCAGTATATTACAAAAAAAATCATAGGAGGGCAAGAAAGGAGAGCCAGGTCACCTGCTCTTTGAAACGACCGAGGGACACGAGCCTCGTAGGACCCGGATTCGGCCGACTCCCAACGGCCACAGCCCAAAACCAACGCTCTCTCAAAGTGTTTGTTAGAAGTCGGAGGGTCGGGCTTATTAGGGAGCCGCTCCGCCCCGCCAAGGCCGAAGACGTAAAAGCCGGATAGTTTGGATTCACGCGCACTTGGTATAAATGAAGGAATTCGTCGATCGATAACGGTGCCATTTGTTCCATCTCACCCACAAGCACCGCACACCCGAGTAAGTTCCTCCACCCATTCGAACTATTTGCCCTTGTGCAATCCGACCGGGATAAAACTCCTTGGACAATGGGTTCAAGGGGGCACGTAAGCCACATTGCATCGAGACTTGGTAAATCGCGACCGCCCCAGAGGAGGATGACCGGCACGGCTCCTGACGAGGGAGATAAATGATAACCCATTCGGGATATGATACCATTCGGATCTACTGCCTAAACCGCCTCGTTAGAACCGAAGGAACCGGCCCGCTTAGGTCATCCCCCGATCCTTCTCCCTCAGACTCGGCATGCGCCGACTTATCAGCAGGAACCGACTTAGAGGTTCTCTCGGCCATCACTATCTCTTCTTCTTCCTCCTCTTCTTCCTCTTCTTCCTCCATGCCCCTTGGACAGTTGGGCCTTCTGACCGGGTTATCAAAGAAGATCCACCCCGAGAAGGGTTAACAGAGCTGGCGTCACGGAGCTTCGGTGACCCTCTCAGAGAGAAAGGCAGCGTTAGCATCAACTGCCATCTCCGTTAATAAAGAAGGCGATTCCGCAACGTTCCAAAAACGTTGCGCTTCGCCTTCATCTCCGAAAACTCCTTCCTGGGGACTTTGAGAACCCCTAGTCGCCATTATCACTAAGTAAAGAGGAAGAAGAGACTCACCGGAAGGAGGGAGAAAAACGGAAATGGCGAAGATAGCCGCTCACAGTCAGCAAAGAGGAAGGGAAGGAAAGGAAAGACCGAAGACCGAAAAAGCTCCAAAAGAAATGAAAAGCGGGAACGGCAATAGCAGTTTGAAATGCGGGGCCCTTACCCTTTTATAAGATTGCCGTACGCCGGAAGTAATTAATGAGGAAATGATTCGACGCCTGCATCGACTCCCTGGCTCGACACGTGGCGCACGTCGACTGACGACAATAACGCCCTAGCTACGTGTCCAACCCTTATTGGCAGGATGAGCGACTTGACGCTGCTTGCCAAGGCGCATGCGTTGTCGAAACCGAATCGTCTCATATCAAAGACAAAGACAGATGCATTAAAGGTACTTATTGCCTCGGACCAAGTCATGAACCGACCACAACTCGTTACTCCCCGAGTGTCACATGAGACACACGGAGTAAGGGGCACTGTTGGGGACAAAATACTAAGTCCGAAGACTCGGATCCGGTGCCTCGGCAGAAGCACTACCTCGGATCCGAGGCAAGGCACGTCGGATCCGAGGCAGGTTAAGAGCCTCTATAAACCGAGACGAAAGTTAACTCGCCTCGGACGAAGAATCGAATCCGAGGGTGCATAGAGCCGACCCTCTTAACTGAACAGCTGCAGGACGCCGCGAAACCAGATTTCGTCCCGAACATTTTGGGATAAGATCCCCGATCCCGGCTCGCGGGATCGACGAAGATCGCGGACGGACGCCACCCGATGTCCGTGATCTTAGGAAGAGAATCCTCTTTCGATTACGCGAGATCGGAGAGAAGAATCCTCCTACGATTAAATGCTCTAACAGCTATAAAAAGGAGGCCTTCATCATCTAAAAGGTACGCACAAATTTCTCATTCAAGCTCCCTCAATACTGTAAGACCCAGATTCCTAGCCTGACTTTGGCATCGGAGGGTCCCCTGCTCTAGCCAGGGTCTCCTTTGTCTTCTTCTTGTGCAGGTGCTCGAGGGTCTACAGAGGGTCAACCAGATTTTTGCATCAACAATACTTACTGTGATCTTGGGTATGCTTGTATTGAAAATGATTACACTATTATGGAAATCCTCCTTGTAGGATCCCAGGATCGGAACCTGCCTCAGGAGCCGAGAATAGGTACTACGAGGTCAGCATTTGGTGGACGTAACCGGCCATCGGGTTCCTTGTGAGTCCGGTTACCGAGTCTTAGGCATGACAGGAACTAAGTACCAAACATCATTTCTAACAAACTGATTGAGCTCTTCTTGCAATGCAACGATCCATTTTTCGTCAGTAAGGGCTTCTTTTACCTTAGCCAGTTCTATCTGAGATGTAAAGCACACGTAGTTGCAGATATTTTCTAGTTGTTTATGAGTGCGCACAACAGTGAGAGGGTTTCCAAGGATTTGATCAGATGGATGGTCTTTAACTGTCCCTAGTTCAGTGTTATTTTGACTAGATGAAGAGTCTAATTTATCAAATAAAAGGACTTCATCATTTTCTGAACTTGAGACAGGTGTATTCAAGTGACCATCTATAACCATATTAATGGACTCTTGAATTACACCAGTCCTCTTGTTAAGAACCCGATACACTCAACTATTCAAAGCATACCCTAAAAATATCCCTTCATCACTTTTGGTGTCAAATTTACCTAGATTTTCTTGGTCACGCAAGATGTAACACTTGCTGCCGAAAACTCGAAAGTATTTCACAGCAGGCTTCTTATCAAACCACATTTCATAAGCCGTTGTACTATTTGATTGTCTAGTATAAACGCGGTTAATTATATAACAAGCAGTATTACAGCTTCAGCCCAAAGATTTTTACAAAGCTTCATACTATTTAACATTACATTTGCCATTTCTTGAAGCACTCTATTTTTCCTTTCCACTACCCCATTTTGTTATGGTTTTTAGGTGCAGAATATTCATGTGATATTCCTGGTGACTGCAAAATTTCTCAAACTTGCTATTTTCAAACTCAGAACCATGATCACTAAGGATCTTAGTGACTTGTGATTCTTTTTCAGTTTAGATACATTTAAGTACTATTTTTTACTTCATCGAGAGTTTCTAATTTCTCTCTTAAGAAGACGACCCAAGTATACGTGGTAAAGTCATCTACAATCACCAGAATATACTTCTTGCCACCTCGACTCTCTGTTCTAATTGGTCCAATGAGATCCATGTGGAGAAGTTCGAGTGGTTTAGATGTGGCATTGTAGTTCACCTTTTTGTGAGCACTCCTAGTTTGTTTACCAATCTGGCACTCGCCACATATTTTATCTACTTTCTTTACTTTGGGTAGACCTCTTACCAATTCTCTTTTGCTCAATCTATACAAGTTGCGGTAGCGTACATGTCCTAGGCACTTATGCCACAATTCAGTCTCATCCGTTTGGACCATGTAACATGATAACTTAGATGAGCTTGAATCACTAACTATGTAGCAGTTCTTAGAAGTTCTATGACCAGTTAATATTATAGAATTATTCTTATTTAAAATTTCACACCCTTGGTAAATTTTACACTATGATTATTATCGCATATTTGAGAGATGCTTAAAAGATTATGTTTTAAACTTTCTACATATAAAACATTCTCAAATAGAAGGAGGTTAAAGAGTTGAATTATACCTTGGCCAACAATTCTACAGCTGTTATCATCACCGAATGTGACTGAACCATCAGTCATGTCTTTAAGACTGGTGAATAGACCTTTGTCACCTGTCATATGTCAGGAGCAACCACTATTTAGGTACCACTTTGAATGACTCGAAGCCTTGAAAGCGGTGTGGGCAACCAAACAAGCAACCTTAGGGACCCATTTCATTACAGTTTTTGGTTTAGGAGCATAGTTGGTCTTCTTATGTTTATAGTTGTTATAAGTCTTACCCACTGAGTTAGATTTTAAGAGCTCCTTAAGCAAGTCAACAATTTTCTTAGTTAAAGGATAACGATTCTGATTTTTATAGTGGATATGGTTGCTTTTAGGTTTTAAAGTCTGAAAAGTTTTAGTATTTTTAGAATTATTTTGATTCGGACTTTTTCCTTTTGAGTTAGAAGACTCCCCTTTAACAAATTTAGGTGGAGTATTCTTATATTTGGGAGGAATACTTTTATCATAGCCCAATCCAGATCGATCGCTACATTTTATGGATTTGGATAAAAGTTTTTCTAATTTAGGATCACCTTGGGTATACCTTCAAGTGTCCTTCAAACTCAAAAGCGAAGAGACTTCTAGTTTTAGCTTTTCATTTTCAGATTTTATATTTTCAACTTGGGATGTTTTGAAATCTAAGTCGCACTTAATTTTTTTAAAGCAATCTGAAAAGTGTGATTTTTCTAAGACTAGATTATCAAAATTCTTTTTTAGTTTTAAAAACTTTTCTTTTTGAAGTTTTAACTTTACAGTTATTTTGCAACTTTCCCTATATAGGGCATCATAAGCATCTGGAAGGTCTTCTTCATTTTCATGGTCACTACTTAGGTTTTCTTCATTGGTTGAATCATCATTGTTGAGAAAGTGAACTTGGTTAGAGTTATTAGGGCTTTAACATTATTAGCCGACTCGGTTTCAGAATCTTCTGACTCAGAAGAGACTTCAGAGCAGGAAGATTCATCCCATGTAGCCAACATACCTTTCTTTTTAGACTTGTCCTTCTTAAGACATTTGTTTGTTAGATGCCCATATTCATGGCAGTTGTAGCATTGACTGTCTTTTAGAGATTTCTAATTTTTAGACCTAGATCTTTTCTTTTCAATAGGTTTTTGCAAATCAACCCTCTTTTTACTCTTAAAAATCTTGTAAAACTTTTTAGCTAAAAGAGCTATATCATCTTCAAAAGTTTCTAAATCAGGATTATTACCATCTTCATGAGAAATAATTTTAGAAGACTTGAGGGTGATTGACTTACCTTTAGGGGCCTTAAAATTTAACTCATAGGTTTGAAGAGACCCAACTAACTCTTCTACCCTCATATTATCCATATCACGAAGTTCCTAGATCGCAGTCACTTTTGAATTGAACCAATCAGGCAAGGAGCGTAGTATCTTTGCACAGACTTTACTTTCTGGGATCCTATCACTAAGACCTCACATAGAGTTGACAATGTCATTCAATCTTGTGTAGAAGTCCATGAAAGTTTCACTTTCTTCCATACCTCAAATTTGGTTGTGAGGATTTGTACTTTAGATTTCTTGACAATTGTTGTACCCTCGTGTCTCATTTCCAAAATATCCTAGGCTTGCTTTGCAGTATCATAGGATATAATTCTCTTGAATTCATCCGGTGATAGTGCGCAAGTAATAGCATTTAAAGCCTTTGCACTGACACTACTCTCACTTTTCTGAAGAGTGATCTAAGAAAAATAAGGTGAAACTTTTACACTTTTAGATCCATCAGTACCAGTTACTTCAAAGGTAGGAGGGGTCCAATTGGTCACTGTGGCTTGCCACATGGTCTCATTCATGGACTTTAAAAAGATCCTCATTCTGGCTTGCTAATAGGCATAATTGGAGCCATAAAATGATGGAGGCCTAGTGATTGAGAGGCTATCAAAATTTGACATCTTAAAAAGCTTAGATCGATTAGCTCAGGAATTTAATCCAAATAACAAAAATAAAATGAGCTATTAGGCTCTGATACCACTTGAAAAGGTCGAACTAGATGTCCTAGAGAGGGGGGGGGGGTGAATAGGATAATGCCAAATTTAAAATTAAAACGTGAAAATAAAGACTTAATAAGCAATTGAAAGCACAATAAAGAGCAACCTCTAAAATCAAGTATTGAGAGGTTGATACAGATGTTGTTCTAAGGACAACCTTATACCAAAAACTAATGGCTTATGGTAGGACAACCTGATTTCTAGAACAGTCTGTGTATCAAAAACCCAAACCAATACTGAGGATTAAAGAATAAACCAGAAATAAATATCTACTGCTATTACAACATTCACCACATGTGCAGAAAATAAATTACAATCATTCACCACAAATGCATAAAAATAAACATTCGTCACAACTCCAACAATTATAGTGGTTCGTTTGTGTGTACACCAACTGTTAGAAAACAGCCACACAACTACTTCACTCCCAATATCCTCACCCATTGGATATTGGCTTTCACTATGAAATAAGTTTTCTAAGGTTCATCCAAAACCTTCACAATTGTGTTTTTAGAGGGCTACCATAATTAAAAACCCCACTCACTGAGATTTTCTGGCTATCTTAGTCAAAACCAAAAATGAAAGATTTTCTAGCAATCTTACAAACCAAATACAGAAAATTGAAATGTACTTATCTAAGGATTCTTCTTCTGATGAAGCCTGGTAGAACCAATTCGATGTAGATGTTCGATGTCCAAATTCACATATGAAAGGGTTCTTAGATCTAAATGATTTTTTGATTAAATTAACCTGGGCTAGCTTGATTTGATTTTGATATAAAAATGGGTAAAATCAATATTCGCTTTTCAAAAGAAATAGAATTGAATAGAGATCACAAAATCAAATGCAAAAAAGCTATTAAAAGAATCTTAAATACTAACCATTTAGCTTCTCAAATGCAGGGACTAGTTTTCTCAGAGTTGTGACTTGAATATCTTGGAATGAATTGAAAAACTCTGAAAATTGTTCTCAATTTATAGGCAAAAATACTGTTCACTCGACTGGCCTAGTGGTCGGTTCGACTGGTCGAAGGACCAACAACAGTTCAAAATTTCGGGCGCGATAAGATAAGATCGTTACTCAACTGGTCAAGTGGCTTACTCGATTGGTCGAGCCCTACACTCGACTGGTCGAGTGGGACCAGAAATGCTTGCTGGACTTTGAGTCGAGCCTGCACGACTGGTCGAGCACTGTTTACTATACTGGTCGAGCAGTCTCCAGTACTAGTCGATGATCCAACAAAAAATTCCAAAAATTCACAACAAACCTTGGACTGGTCCAGAAAATTCTTAGACTGGTCGAGCCATGATTAGGACAAGTTGAAAAATGACCTATAAAATTATCAAATGACCTATGATATAAATGCAAATTGTATGACCTACCCTAAGGTCAATCTAAGGTCAAACAAACCTTATTTGTTAATGGAATCATCATGTATCATTCTCTTGATGTAGTTGAAGCTTGAAGACTTGATCTAGTACCTGAACTTCTTGATGTTGATCTTGAGTCTCTTGATCTTGTACTTGAACTTCTTGAAGTTGAATTTGAACTTCTTGCACTTGTATTTGAACTACTTGACCTTGTACTTGAATGTTGGCAAGGATGACATGAAGTTGATCTTATAGTAACAACTATAAAAGATACAGATTCTAAGAGGTTTTGGCTCTATAAATTTGACAAACATATGAGCTAGATAAGATAGCATTTACAATATCTTTCAAGGTTAAATCTGAAATTGTGGGGGTGCTCTCGGATACATAAATCACTTAACGCATGGAATCCAAATTTAGTCAATATGTATTTGATAAATGGGTGGACATATATAAAATTGAAGATTTGCACTAAGGAAAGTTGTCACGCCCCGAACTCGGAGACCGGGCTCACAAAATTCCCGATCGCCGAATCCGCCATCGACAGCCTCCGTAGTACCCCATTCTCGGCTCCCGGCACCCATATACCAGGTTCCGATCCTGAGATGCTACAAGGAGGATTTCTAAAAATCCATTTGATTCATAATGAGCATAACTACAAGCATAACCCACGAACAATAACCACAAGAACACCATCACAAATTCCACTATGATCAAAAACTTTAAGTACAATGAGTAGGAAAGGGAAATATAAGATAGTGCAAATACAAAAACTCCAAAAGCTCGACTGCATGCTCCAACTGTGTCGAAGTTACGACTGCGTCCTGGCGTCACCTGCACGCATCAATCGTGCATAAGCTTATGAAAAGATTAGAGGGCGGTGTAAGTGTATGCAAACGTGCTCAGAATGCAAAGTCAGAGTAATGCAGAATCATGCTGATGAGTACGTAAATGCAACCAGCCGTACCAAGGCTATGCAGTACAAGATATGAATGCTATCGGCCATAACAAGGCCATACGATGCAACATGTATGTCAAGTATGCCAACCCTCATACCAATGCAACTCCTCACTAGAGCACTAAATTAGTACGGTTCTCAGTATGGATAATCACCGGGGTTTAGTACACTCCAAATGACACTATCTCTCTCCAAGCAGCACAGTCCAAGTGAGCGTAAGAAACCTCACTATCCGCCTGACCAATAGTCAGCCAATACCTATCCGGCACATCGATAGCGAACCCATTTCCGAGCTGGTCAAACTCGGCCTAGTAATGCCCCTTGCTCTCGGGTGAGTAAGGCCACCACTCCTTTCCAACCGACCACGACACAGTGAGAGACGTGACCTTCTGGTATTTGGCCCTTGTACGCTCGTATATCCACTCGGTCTCGACGCTGGAGTCATCCTCTGGTACCATCGGGTTTAGGGACTCTCACCCAGGGACATCTATGGCGCCCTAATTGTTTAGAATAAGATTTTTTCGGTACCCAACCAGTCACCCACGATATATCTATGGAGGCTATGGCCCTGATGTCGCTAGGGCATATCACAATCACACAGACGCAAGTGCATGAATCATACTGCCAGACATGCATCAATCCTGTGCATACCGTGCGCTCATGTAGGACAACTCCGCATATCAGGGAGCCCATAAACGATCTGCCCGTAGGCATATGCTATGATTAGTCACTCTCCATATCAAGCATACATATGATGCGTATGATCATGAATCATAGATATATACTAATCATGATATAAAGTGATGGGTCTGTGCAAAGCGAAGATGGCCTAGACGGCCTACTCACTACAAGTATGGGCCCATCCATGGGCCTTAGGGAGTGTGACAATGCGGACATTTAACCAACATTATCCTTACAATGTGGACGTCAAACCAACATTGTTCCTAAGGCACTACTTATTATAAACATCGTTATCTACACCACGGAGGGATCATGCATTGTAATGGACCTAATTGCACCCGATTGGGCCTTAAGTACATCAATTGGGCCGTATCATATGGGCCTTATATTCATCAAGTGGGCCGTATCATTAGACCGCACCAACTGGCCTTACGTATATTGCAATGGGCCATAACCAATGGGCTTTGCATATATCACATTAGTCACATAACACATGGGGTCTCAAATATAACAAGGTGGGCCTAATCATATGGGCCTCATATACATCAAAGTGGGCCTCAATATTGGGCCCATATACATGCCAAGATGGGCCTAAATACATGGGCCCATATATACCAAAGTGGGCCTCAATAATGGGCCTAAAAATACATCAAGATGGGCCTAAACACATCAGCCCATATGCATCCAAGTGGGCCTCCATAAAAAGGCCTAAAAATACATCAAGATGGGCCTAAACACATCAGCCCATATGCATCCAAGTGGGCCTCCATAAAGGGCTTATAAATACATCAAGATGGGCCTAAACACATAAGCCCATATGCGTCCAAGTGGGACTCATGTGAGGTCCGCCATATTGTTTATTTTCCTATCCAATCTGTTAATAAGGTCACATGAGTAGGGGGCCCACCATAATATTTATTTTCCAACCACCTGTTGATGAGGTCGCATGAATAGGGGGGCCCACCATAATATTTATTTTCCATCCACCTGTTGATGAGGTCGCATGAATAGGGGGCCCACCATAATATTTATTTTTCATCCACCTGTTGATGAGGTCACACAGACCTAGGGGCCCACTATGATGTTTTTAACGGTGGGTGTTCATTCAACACCGTCGCCTGTAATGTGGGCCAGTACACATCACGGTGGGGCCATACACACATCACGGTGGGGCCATGCACACACATCACGGTGGTGGGGCCATGCACACACATCATGGGGGGCTCCTTGAAGCGCGCACGCAGAAGAAGACCCTACAGAGTCGTCAACAGTGATCAGCAGTATATATATATATATATATATATATATATATATATATATATATATATATATATATATATATATTTTAAGGAACTTGATAGGTGGGGCCCGCAACAAGGAGATCCAGCCCCGTCATTGGTCACCATAGCTCAATGCCCACCCATCAAGCCCAATATTGGATGGTTTTCGGTGTATAGAACACATATGGTGTATTTCAACGGTATTAATACTATTCCTTACACCATCGCTCGCCAAAAGGTCGGATTGGTCCCAAATTTCTGCTCAATGCCTGAAATGAGCTAGGAAACGGAATAGACGGCTTGGATTGAGCACATACAGCAAGGTGGGGCCCGCATGAGTGGCCCACCCAAAAAGAATTCTTTTTTTTTATAGGCAGCGTTAAAACGCTGCCAGTCCGGCGTCTCAGGACGAACAGACGCATCCTGGTGGGTCCCACAGGGGCGTGGTCCACCCAATGTATGTATACGTATATACATATGTATATGTATATGTGTATATATACATATATATATATATATACAGATATATATAGACATATACTTATATATATATAAATACAATATACAATAACATTTAGATCACATTTCCTAAAATGTGATGGGCCACTCATTTGATAGCCAGAGCCGTTTATCACAATTTGGTGGGGCCCACTACATTTAAGGGAGAGAAAAGAGAGAGGTAGAGAGGGATATACGGTAAGATAGAGGAGATCGGTGAAGTGGAGGGACCCTGCCACTATGGGCCCCTCTTAATCACATACATCGAAGTGGGTCCCATCATAAGTGGACCTTTAAATGGAAATCAACGGTGGATCACCCACCTTGTTGCGATCCTCCTTGCTCCCTTGGCTTGAAAACTCATCACCTACGGTTCTTATGTATGTCGATCGGGTTTTAACGGTGCGGATAATGATTGGATGGTTGAGATGAAAGATGAGGAGGTGGGCCACACTTAGAAATTTTTTTGGGAGATTGGATTGCTTAGAGGAGGCTTGGACGTGTGAGAGGGAGGGAATGAGAGAATGAGAGAGAGAAAGAATTAAAATAAAGAAAGAAGGGATGGAGGGAGTGGTGTGATGATGTCATGGGTAAGGGTAGCTTTGAAAAATGAGAGAGAGAGTTGACTTTGAGTAAAGGAGGCATGGGTTGCTTGTACTTAGGTATGGAGGTACATTTATGGTTGATTGATGGAACATCTTGTTGAGATTCCCTCGAGATTCGCAACGTGCAGCGTTTCTTCGAACCGAACGCTGACCCGTATCTCCTGGACTGGGTATTGGTTCTGTGCGTGAGTCACGGCGTTAGAATCGTGGCGACGACGCAGTCGCCAAGATATAGGTTTTGGGTCGGGCTGACTTCGGCATGAGGGACTCGGCTTAGGATCGCGCGCAACATCAAAAAAGGGTCGAGGATTGGCGAAATTCGACCGGAAGGATCGTGAAGTCCTACAGAATGGTACGGTCTAGGTTACGGGTCTTACAGCTCTCCTCCCCAAATAAAAATTTTGTCCTCGAAATTTACACAATTATCGCAAGGAAACATAAATCATAAAGGAAGAGGAAACAAAGCATCACTATATAGAATCGGAGACAACATATATAATATAATATGAATCAATCATCAAAGAGATGGGGATAGCGCTCGCAGATCTCAGCCTCGCGCTCCCAAGATGCCTCATCAACAGAATGATGACCCCATTGAACTTTCACCAGGGGAATGACCTTGGTCCGGAGGACCTGTTCCTTTTGATTAAGGATACGAACTGGCTGCTCAATGTAAGAAGCGTTCTCACGAACCTCCAACGGCTGCCAATCGATAACAGGGACTATGTCTGACCCACACTTCCTCAACATAGAGACGTGGAAAATATTGTGGACGCTAGACAACTGAGGTGACAAGGCAAGCCGATAGGCTACAACGCCAATGCGCTAAGTGATCTCGAAAGGTCCTATGAATCCCGGGGCAAGCTTGCCCTTCGCTCCGAATCGAACCACGCCCTTTATGGGCGAGACTTGAGATACACATGGTCCCCTACATCAAACTCTAAGGGATGATGTCAGCGATCAGCAAAACTCTTCTGCCGGCTCTGAGCTGTGCGCATCCTCTGCCTGATGATATCAATAGCCTTTGAAGTCTCCTGCACAAGCTTGGGACCTAGGAGACGGTGCTCTCTAACCTCGGTCCAACAACTCGGTGATCTGCATGGTCTGCCATATAGTGCCCAAAAGGAGCTATGCCAATGGTCGCCTGATAGTTGTTGTTGTATGCGAACTTACCCAATCGCAGATGCTCATCCCAGCTACCACCGAAGTCAATCGCGCAGGCCCGAAGCATATCCTCAAGGATCTGGTTGACCCTCTCGGTCTGGCCATCGGCTTGCGGATAGTACCCGGTGCTGAGCTACAAATCAGTCCCCATCGCTCTCTAGAAGCTCCCCCAAAACTGAGATGTAAACCTCGAATCTCGGTCAGAAATGATCGAGACTGGAATACCATGCAGTCTCACAACCTCCTTGATAAATAACCTCACAAGCCGGTCCATAGACAAAGTCGCACGCATCGCGAGAAAATGTGCCGACTTCGTCAGAGGATCCACAACAACCCAAATGGCGTCATGGCCGAGCTGAGTCCTCGACAAGCTCATAATGAAATCTGTCGACACGTGCTCCCACTTCCACATCAGGACGCTCAACGGCTGCAATAGACCAGGAGGTCTCTAATGATCGGCCTAGACACGCTGGCATGTGTCACACTCGGCCACAAACCGGCAACCGACTCTTCATCCCCACCCATAAATATCGTCTCCTCATATCACGATACATCTTCGTCGAGCCAGGGTAGATAGAAAACCGCGATCGATGTGCCTCGGTCATAAGATCTCTGCGCAACTCTGGAATATCCGGGACACATAATCGGCCTCTGAAGCGAAGTCCACCATCAGAACCAATCTGCCAATCTGTCTGACTCTCAGATGCTGCATCTGCTCGGTAATCCAGTAACGACTCATCTGTCTGCTGAGCCTCGATTACCCTTGCGACAAGAGAGGGTTGATCGACAGGCTCGATAGCTGAATGATTGAAGACTGCAAACCAAAATCAAAGTCGTACTCTGCTATATCCTCGAGCATCCTTCACTCCTGAATCATCATGTGTGCCACCAGGTCTTACGGCTGACGGCTGAGGGCATCCGCCACCACGTTTGCCTTACCTGGGTGGTACTGGAGGTCAAAATTATAGTCTTTCAGAAGCTCCATCCAGCGTCTCTGTCTCATGTTCAGCTCGGTCTGAGAAAATAGATATTTCAAGCTCTTGTGGTCAGAGAAGAGCTCGAACCTGACTCTATAGAGATAGTGTCTCCACACCTTCAGTGCAAAGACGACTGCTGCCAGCTCCAGATCATGCGTGGGGTAGTTCAGCTCATGGACCTTGAGCTGACGAGATGCGAAGACTACAGGTCTGCCGTGCTGCATCAGGACAACACCTAAACCAATACGTGAGGCATCGGTAAATACAACAAATCCATCACTCCCAGAGGGAAGAGTGAGGATAGGAGTAAACATCAGACGGTCCTTCAGCTCCACGAATGTCTGCTCACATGCGTCAGTCCAAACAAAATCTGCGCCCTTCCGAGTCAACCTGGTCATCGGGGCTGCGATACGGGAGAAGCCCTCAATGAAACGCGGATAGTATCCCGCTAGACTAAGGAAACTGCGGATCTCGGACGTAGTTGTGGACTGGCCCCACAGACGCACTGCCTCAACCTTCAAGGGTTCTACTGCGACACCCTCCCTTGTCACCACGTGACCGAGGAACTTCACCTCCTCCTGACAGAACTCGCACTTCTCCAGCTTGGCATACAACTGGTGGGCACGGAAGGTCTGCATGCGATCTCCAGATGCTGCATATGATCCTCTCAGGTCCTTGAATATATCAGAATGTCGTCGATGAAGACCACAACAAACTGATTGAGATATGGATGGAAGACCTCGTTCATCAACTGCATGAAGACCGCGGGTGCATTGGTCAGTCCAAAGGACATGACCTGAAACTCAAAATGACCGTAACGCGTCCTGAAAGCTGTCTTCGGGATGTCCTCTTCTCGGACACGAATCTGATGATAACCGGAACGTAGGTCAATCTTTGAGAAGAGCTGTGCACCTTGCAGCTGATCAAATAAATCTTCTATCCTCAGGAGTGGATACTTGTTCTTAATCATGACCCGGTTGAGCTCGCGGTAGTCGACGCAGAGCCTCAACGAGCCATCCTTCTTCCTGACGAAGAGTACCGGAGCTCCCTAAGGAGAACTGCTCGGACGAATGAATCCCAACTCACGCAACTCGTCCAACTGCCGCTGCAACTCATGCAACTCCATTGGTGCCATACAGTACTGGGCCTTTGAGATAGGCGCAGTACTAGGCACAAGATCAATCCCGAACTCAATATGGCGACGAGGCGGCAGTCCCGGAATCTCCTGAAACACGTCGGGGAAGTCGCAGACAATCGGAATATGATCGATACAAACGGCAACAGGCTCCACAACGGCGCAGGACATTAAGCATGACAACGACTCTCCTCGGGGCTCGGTAACAAACTGAAACTGCGGCAAGCCTGGTATGCAGAACATGACTATCCTCGTGGAATAGTCCATGATGGCGTGGTACTCGTCAAGCCAATCCATGCCCAAGATAACGTCGAAATCTGTCATCGGCAGCACAAATAAGTCAGTAGGTAAGAATATATCACCGACCAGAACAGGGCAAGATGGACAGAAACGGGCCAATACTGTAGTCTTCCCTAAAGGCATCGATATGGTCAATCCCTCGCTAGAAGACTCGGTCGACAATCCAGTCGATCGACGAAAACTCTCAGACATAAATGAATGCGAAGCGCCGGAATCGAATAATACTCGTGCGATGCATGAGGAGACTGGAAGTATACCCTCTATGACTCCTTTGGAAGTTTGCTGGTCCTGCTGAGCTCTATAAAACCTGGCCTGAGCTGGCTGGGGAGGTGCTTGTCCCCTCTAAGGTCCCTGGTGGTGCTGCTGCCTTTACGGCGGCCTATCTTCTTGTCTCTACTGGCCGATGGGGCCTCGATGGTCGAGGTGGTACGCGGTCGCCGCCGATGGGGCATTCTTCTTGTCTTGGGTCGCCTTCTTGTGGTCATGGGCCGTCCCGAAGACCGCCTTTGTGGCCCTCTAGACTGCTGCAGATGAGGACGGGGGCACTAAGATATGCGGTGTCCAGAACCACCACATCCAAAACACGTCCCTGGAAACAGCTACAGGGGTGGCGCAGAAGGTGCCACTAACGCGCCGGTGTCTTCTTGGTGTTCTTGGTACTCTAACAGTGGATGACCCCTATACCCGTGGTCGTCGATCCGCCGAGAGCCACCGGACCGGGCGGCCTCTTTCGGCCTCTCCTCTGATCTGATCACTTTGAGAGCCAGCCCACTCAGTCTCGTAGATCTGGGCCCTTCGTACTATTGCCTGAAAGGTCAGGAGCTCGTGCCTAATAATACGGCCTTGAAGACCAAAATGTAAGCCGCTCTCGAAATCGCGGGCCTTCCACCCCTCATCATCAACCATATATGGCGCAAACCGTGACAGCGCCACGAAGCTAGCTGCGTACTGTACCACGAACATGTCTCCCTGTACTAGAGTCTCAAACTCTCGTGCCCTCTAACGACGAATGTGGTCGGGGAAGTACTGCTCCTCGAATCGGTTGGTGAAATCCTCCCATGTCCAGACATGATCGGGTCCTGCAACGCGGGTAATAGAGGTTCACCAGTGCTCTGCCTCGCCCTGGAGAAGGAATGTGGCCAATCGGACTCGCTGCTCGGTCGTACATGACATAATATCAAAAATCTTCTCCACATTGGAGTGCCATCTCTCAGCTGCTGTCGGATCTGGCTCGCCCTGAAATCGTGGAGGATCTATCCGTTTGAACTCGTGAAGAAGGGCACTCGCGCGCTCCTGCTCTGCCTGGGCTGGAGAAACAACTGGGCGTCTGCCTTGCCCCTGAAGTGTAGCTGTCACAACCTGTAACATCTGCTGTAACTGTGAGACACTCACAGGCACGGTCGGATCCGCACCGGCATCAGGTGGAGGAACATCATCCTCAGGAAAGGGAGCAGGGATCTCTGGCGGTAGAATGGGAGACACATGTGGTAAAGCTAGAGCCTCAGGTGGTGGATCGGGGTGAGCTCGGGTCGCTCTCTTTGGCGGCATGTCCTATGGAAAAGATAAGGCGCCAATCAATCTTGAGAATCGCGCGTTAAGGAACTCAATCGAAAGGTTACACACTCGGAACCTAATCGTCCTGACTCATAGCCAACATGTGATGTTGTTCTCGGTTATTCCCAAGTTATGCTCTGATACCAACTTCTGTCACGCCCCGAACTCGAAAACCGGGCTCACAAAATTCCCGATCGTTGAATCCGGCGCCGACAGCCTCCGTAGTACCCCATTCTCGGCTCCCGACACCCATATACCAGGTTCCGATCCTGGGATGCTACAAGGAGGATTTCTAATAATCCATTTGATTCGTAATGAGCATAACCACAAGCATAACCCACGAACAATAACCACAAGAACACCATCACAAATTCTACTATGATTAAAAATTTTAAGTACGATGCGTAGGAAAGGGAAATACAAGATAGTGCAAATACAAAAACTCCAAAAGCTTGACTACACGCTCCAACTGTGTCGAAGCTATGACTGCGTCCTGGCGTCACCTGCACGCATCAGTCGTGCATAAGCTTATGAAAAGCTTAGAAGGCGGTGTAAGTGTGTGCAAACGTGCTTAGAATGCAAAGTCAGAGTAATGCAGAATCATGCTGATGAGTACGTAAATGCGACCAGCCGTACCAAGGCTATGCAGTACAAGATATGAATGCTATCGGCCATAACAAGGCCATGCGATGCAACATGTATGTCAAGCATGTCAACCCTCATACCAATGCAACTCCTCACTAGAGCACCAAATTAGTACGGTTCTCAGTATGGATAATCACCGGGGTTCAATACACTCCAAATGACACTGTCTCTCTCCAAGCAACATAGTTCAAGTGAGAGTAAGAAACCTCACTATCCCCCTGGCCAATAGTCAGCCAATACCTATTTGGCACGTCGATAGCGAACCCATTTCTGAGCTGGTCAAACTTAGCCTAGTAATGCCCCCTGCTCTCCGGCGAGTAAGGCCACCACTCCTTTCCAACTGACCACGACACAGTGGGAGACGCGGTCTTCTGGTATTCGGCCCTCGTGCGCTCGTATATCCACTCGGTCTCGACGTTGGAGTCATCCTCTGGTACCATCGGGTTATGGGACTCTCACCCAGGGACATCTATGGTGCCCCAATTGCTTAGAACAAAATTTTTTCGGTATCCAACCGGCCACCCACGATATATCTGTGGAGGCTATGGCCCTGATGTCGCTAGGGCATATCACAATCACACAGATGCAAGTGCATGAATCATACTGCCAAACATGCTTCAATCCTGTGCATACCGTGCGCTCATGTAGGGCAACTCCACATATCAGGGAGCCCATAAACGATCTGCCCGTAGGCATATGCTATGATCAGTCACTTTCTATATCAAGCATACATATGATACGTATGATCATGAATCATGGATCTATACTAATCATGATATAAAGTGATGGGTCTGTGCAAAGTGAAGATGGCCTAGACGGCCTACTCACTACAAGTATGGGCCCATCCATGGGCCTCAGAGAGTGTGACAATGCGGACATTTAACCAACATTATCCTTACAATGTGGACATCAAACCAACATTGTTCCCAACGCACTACTTATTATAAACATCATTATCTACACCACGGAGGGATCACGCATTGCAATGGACCTAATTGCACCCGATTGGGCCTTAAGTACATCAATTGGGCCGTATCATATGGGCCTTATATTCATCAAGTGAGCCGTATCATTAGACCGCACCAACGGGCCTTACGTATATTGCAATGGGCCATAACCCATGGGCTTTGCATATATCACATTAGTCACATAACACATGTGGTCTCAAATATAACAAGGTGGGCCTAATCATATGGGCCTCATATACATCAAAGTGGGCCTCAATATTGGGCCCATATACATGCCAAGATGAGCCTAAATACATGGGCCCATATATACCAAAGTGGGCCTCAATTATGGGCCTAAAAATACATCAAGATGGGGCTAAACACATCAGCCCATATGCATCCAAGTGGGCCTCCATAAAGGGCCTAAAAATACATCAAGATGGGCCTAAACACATCAGCCCATATGCATCCAAGTGGGACTCCATAAAGGGCCTATAAATACATCAAGATGGGCCTAAACACATCAGCCCATATGCATCTAAGTGGGACTCATGTGAGGCCTGCCATATTGTTTATTTTCCTATCCAATCTGTTGATAAGGTCACATGAGTATGGGGCCCACCTAATATTTATTTTCCAACCACCTGTTGATGAGGTCGCATGAATAGGGGGGCCCACCATAATATTTATTTTCCATCCACCTGTTGATGAGGTCGCATGAATAGGGGGGCCCACCATAATATTTATTTTTCATCCACCTGTTGATGAGGTCACACAGACCTAGGGGCCCACTATGATGTTTTTAACGGTGGGTGTTCATTCAACACGGTCGCCTGTGATGTGGGCCAGCACACATCATGGTGGGGCCATACACACATCACGGTGGGGCCATGCACACACATCACGGTGGCATCACAGTGGGGCCATGCACACACATCATGGTGGGGCCATACACATCACGGTGGGGCTACGCTTGTAGCACTCACTATTGTTAAAGCTACGGCGTTGCACAAGATCGGCCATTGCAATGACGGTGATGTCGCCAGATATATATATATATATATATATATATATATATATTTTTTTTTTTTTAAGGAACTTGATAGGTGGGGCCTGCAACAAGGAGATCCAGCCCCGTCATTGGTCACCATAGTTCAATGTCCACCCATTAAGCCCAATATTGGATGGTTTTCGGTGTATAGAACACATATCGTGTATTTCAACGGTATCAATACCATTCCTTACACCATGGCTCCCCAAAAGGTTGGATTGGTCCCAAATTTCTGCTCAACCCTTGAAATGAGCTAGGAAACGGAATAGACGACTTGGATTGAGCACATACAGCAAGGTGGGGCCCGCATGAGCGGCCCACCCAAAAAGAATTCTTTTTTTTTTTTTATAGGAAGCGTTAAAACGCTGCCAGTCCATCGTCTCAGGACGAACAGACTCATCCTGGTGGGTCCCACAGGGGCGTGGTCCACCCAATGTATGTATACGTATATACATATGTATATGTATGTGTGTATATATACATATATATATATATATATACATATATATAGACATATACTTATATATATATATAAATACAATATACAATAACATTTAGATCACATTTCCTAAAATGTGATGGGCCACCTATTTGATAGCCGGAGCCGTTTATCACAATTCGGTGGGGCCCACTACATTTAAGGGAGAGAAAAGAGAGAGGTAGAGAGGGATATACGATAAGATAGAGAGAGATCGGTGAAGTGGAGGGACCCCGCCACTATGGGCCCCTCTTAATCACATACATCGAAGTGGGTCCCATCATAAGTGGACCTTTAAATGGAAATCAACGGTGGATCACCCACCTTGTTGCGATCCTCCTTGCTCCCTTGGCTTGAAAACTCCTCACCTACGGTTCTTATGGATGTCGATTGGGTTTTAACGGTGCAGATGATGATTGGACGATCGAGATGGAAGAGGAGGTGGGCCACACTTAGAAATTTTTTTAGGAGATTGGATTGCTTAGAGGAGGCTTGGACGTGTGAGAGGGAGGGAATGAGAGAATGAGAGAGAGAAAGAATTAAAATAAAGAAAGAAGGGATGGAGGGAGTGGTGTGATGATGTCATGGGTAAGGATAGCTTTGAAAAATGAGAGAGAGAGAGAGAGTTGATTTTGAGTAAAGGAGGCATGGGTTGCTTGTACTTAGGTATGAAGGTACATTTATGGTTGATTGATGGGACATCTCGTTGAGATTCCCTCGAGATTCGCAACGTGCAGCGTTTCTTCGAACTGAACGCTGACCCGTATCTCCTGGACTGGGTATCGGTTCGGTGCGCGAGTCGCGGCGTTAGAACCACGGCGACGACGCGGTCGCCAAGATACAGGTTTCGGGTTGAGCCGACTTCGGCATGCGGGACTCGGCTTAGGATCACGCACAACGTTAGAAACGGGTCGAGGATTGGCGAAATTCGACCGGAAGGATCGCGAAGTCCTACAGAATGGTACGGTCTAGGTTACGGTTCTTACAAAAGTATATGTTGAATGTTATGGATCAATATGCACATCTTTTATGTTGAAATGTAGATCTTCGAGACAAGGTGTCTTGAAGAAACATATTGCATGTTTTAATGATCAATTGGTAGCCATCAAATGAATGGTTAGAAAAAATATTGTTAGTGGTCTGAATTCATAAGATGATTGTTGGATCAATGAGATTTTTTGGCTATATTATATTCTCATTGGAGGCTAGATTTAGACATTTGAGATTGGTATTTATATGAGACTATAAGTTTATGTGATGAACTGTATTATTTTAACATTAACAAATGTATCTAATGGGTAAACTTATGCACCTATGGAGCCCATTGTTCAATCCGTCAATTGAGATACTTGATAATGAACTTGGACATTTCTCCTCCATATCCAGTTGCTAAATATCCATTAATTGTATTGAATTCTAATCACTAATTGATAAATTAGCCAACCTTTCATGTGTTAGGGAACATGTGATAATATGATAATGTTGCAATATGATTGCATGAAGGTTATACTCTATTTTAGTTGTCATATGTCTATGCATAACAGATTACTCCAGCCTCTTTGTACTGTAGATACAATAAGTTCGATTGACTTTACCACTAGTTGGTTGAATGGTAAAAGTACATTCAAGGCTAAGAAAATTAGTTGTATTCAGAACTGGTGATACAATAACTATCATAATAAAAGTGATGCTCAGTATCTATTGCTTCATGAAGTCGTAATTATTAACTATGTGAGGTTAGAAATGAGTTTGGTATATGTTGGCTTGAGATATAAATAGTCAAAGAGGATGTGGCTAACTGCCGAAGACTTGATTAATGAGCAAAATGAGGAATCCGCCTAAGTATAGACTCATTTTTAAGTAGCTAATTGGTGAGACAATAGCTTGCCAATACGATGATCCCTAGCTAGTCCAAAAGGATGATCAGCCACATTGGGACTAAGACATGACCAAACTCGTATAAGAGGTAACAATGATGAATTTTTCATAATAGGTGAAAGCCTGACGCATCAATGACGGGTGGAGGTAAAAGGCCTACGGGTCATAAATCCTCGGACCAAATGACTATCTAAAAGATTAGTCAATGATACATCGAAGGGAATGAGGCTGAGCCTAATATATGAGTTATCAGTGTTGACAACCCAACCTATACGAGTAGAGATTCTATTAGATAGCTTCAATGGGTAAACAACAAGACACAATGTAGACGATTGCATTGATATAAATGAGCCCCTTGTATGGTATGCAGTGCGAGCAACAATGAAGAATGATGACTTTTTGAACTCTTAATGAATCCATAGCCATATATTTGGTGGTGTACTCAATTGCTGCGTACACTTGATGGAATTCACCTATATAAGTGTGGAGGTGGAGATCGCTTCTTATGAAAATCTAGGAGAATTCTCTAGAGCATTTATGAAATCCAGGTAATGGTGTATGGCCGAAATGCACCAAACCGTAGAATAACTTGTAGTGGAAAAATTGTGTGAGTGACATGTACTTGTGATCTACATAAAAAGGAATTAGGTTCAAGATTATGGTGTCACCTGATTCCTGTAGACCTGTCATGCTTACTCTAATGTCGGTTCAAGTTGTAAGTGCTGTGGTTTCTAGCTCCTATATTGTCAATTTTTGTTGTGCCAAAACCTCTCTTGGAATCTGTCTTGTGTATCTCATCTACATAATGAAGTTTGTGTATCTCTCAAGGACAATGGTCTTTTGTTCAAAAACTTCAAAGGCAAGATTACTTATTCATGTTTATATACAACATTTATTGTGAATTCAAGCTTTTAAGTTTCAAGAGCTCAAGATTTTCAAAGCTTCGTACAAGTCGAGACAACGTCTCTAGACTTTGATACTCAAGTTCAAGCTGCAATGTTAGTCAATTTCAAGCTTCAAGAGTCTCAAGTTCAAGCTTCATCTTATGACAAGATCTCAAGCTTCACGAACTTCAAAGAACGACTATCAACTGAAGAAAAAGAAGACTCAATGTTCATACATCACTAACAAGGTATAAATGACCCTAGATTAACCTTAGGGTAGGTCATTTTGAATACATAATTCAATTAACTCATTTTATAAATGAATAGACTGTTTCTCGACTAGTCCTGGACTATGTTCGACTAGTCCTAGCATTGGCTCGACTAGTCCAAGAAATTCCATGACCAGTCTTAAATTTGTTACAAATTTTCGAATTTTTTTGTTAAGCCACGACCAGTCCTGGAGACTGCTCAACCGGTCGTGTGAACAGTGCTCGACTCGTTGTCGATCAGTCCTGCAGCCTTGACTCAAAGTCCAGTAACTAAGTCTGGTTCCACACGAGCAGTCGTGGATAGGTCACGACCAATTGTGGAGGTCCTTTGACCGGTTGTGAAGGTCCTACGACTAGTCGTGGAACGGTTTTATCCTATCGCACTCAAAATTTCAAAAATCTGTTGGTTCTACGACCAGTCGTGGTGTTCATAAGACCAATCGTGAACGTGATTTCTTCACTTATAAATAGTAGAGAATTTCACAGTTTTTCATTCAATTCAAGTTAAATCAATACGCAACTCTGAGAGATAAGTTAGTGATATTCTTAAGCTATATTGTGTACATTTTATATTCTCTTTTATTAGCTTTCTTTGTATTTGATTTTATATTCTGCATTCTAATTATATTTGAAAAAGAGATTGAAGCATTCCCATTTCTTGGAATCAAAATCAAATCAAGCTAGCCCAAGGTACTTTAAATCTAAAATCAATTTAGAATCTAGAACCATTTTATAAGTGAGTTTGGACATTGAACTTCTACGTTGAACTTCTACTCCGACTTGGTTCTTCCGGGCTGCATCAAAAAGAGAATATTCAGGTATTTTACATTTTGTAAATTCCTTTGTTTTGGTTTTCATTGAGATTGAGCTAGAAAAATCTCTCTGTTTTGGTTTGTCCAAGGTGATCCAAAAAACTCAGAGTGTGGGGTTTTTGAATTGTGTAAGCCAACTTGAAAGACACAATTGTGAGGGTTTTAGGTGAACCGGGAAAAACCTATTTTCATAGTGAACGCTAATATCCACTGTGTGAAGATATTAGGAGTGGAGTAGTTGTGTGGTTATTTTTCTAAACAGTTAGTGTACACACAAGTGAACCACTATAATTCTTTGTGTCTTGTGGATTGAATGTTTGTTTCTTTCTGTGGATGATTGTAATTTCCCTTTTTGCATTTGTGAAGAATGTCGTAATTTCTTTTATGCAAGTGTGGGAATGTTGTAATAGATTAAATTTCATTTATTATTATTCATTTCTTTATTCCTCTGTATCAGTTTGAGTTTTTGATACACAAACCGTTCTGGTAAGGTTGTCCTGTCATAAACCCTTGGTTTTTATGGTGTAAGGTTGTCCTTAGAACAATATCTGTATCAACCTCTCAATAGTCGTTCATTTGAAGTTGTCTTTAAATTCAGCATTGTGGGATTATCTATTGCTATATGTATTTAATTTATTTAAATTCTGTTTTATTATTATTATTATTATTATTATTTTTTTGGCATAGTCTTATTCACCCCCCCCCCCAAAGGACATATAGCTTGGCCTTTTCACAAGTTTATGGTGACACCGGCACTATTGCACAACTCTTCCATCTTAACTTGAAATGTCAAAAATTTTGAAACATGTGGGGTATTATTGTATTTTAAATTATTTTAAAATAATTCAGTGTTTCAAAATATCCATTGGGACGGGCTATGGCTGTGGCCATAGGTGCCCTATGGATGTGTCTTTTCACTTAAGTCTAAAATGTTGCATCCTTTCATATTTTGTTTTTAAAAGTTGTGTCTTTTGAAGCCTAAGGGTCGCACCAATTGGGTTTAAACCCAATAGTTACAACCCTTTTTGAAAGGGCATCTCTACACCCTTAAGGGTGTCTTTACAAAGTTTATAAATAGACTTCTGATTTTAAGTTTTGGAATGGATTAGAAAATCAGATTTTCTCTTAAAAATGTGTTTAAATATTTTCTAGTTTAGGTTAAGACTACAAGTGGTTCGAGCCCGTGTACAGTGAGTGCACCGCTGGGACCGGTTCATAGTTGTTGTATCCTGGAGGTTAATTGCTCTGGAAACTTGTTGCACTTGAGATACTGTCCATGGGAAGCAAATTCGATTTCAAGCCGAGTGACTCACGTCACGCCTCGACTTCTATAAATCGATAAGTTTTCTATTTTCTCATATTAATTTTAATTTTATTTTATTTAAATAGTTTTTCAAGCTCTATATCCCAACACACAATGTAGACATCGTCGTCGAAAATTAGGATGATCCACACATATATTTTGAGTCACATCGTCTATCGTCCATTGATTCTAAAAATATGGCCCACCTGATGAGTGGACGGCCTGATTTTTATCCCAAGTAATCTCCGTTATGGGTCCTACCGTACTACAAAAGTTGCACATAAGCGGGGAAGATGGGGAAGTGGATTGGTTGGTGTACCTCACACCAACTATATAGCTATTGTAAGTACGTGTCGTGCGAAGACAAGCATTGACACTCCTCGAGCTCCGAGTTGTACAAGCGGTTCAAAGGAGATCAAAGTTACATGGGCCTCACAATGTTGCATTTATTATATCTAAACAGTTCATCTATTTTTTAGAGATCATTTGAGAGCATTATCCAAAAAATGAATCATATCCAAAGATCATCTGACCCACAACATAAAAAGCAGTGGAGATAATGACTTTCACCCTTTAAAAAATTCGTAGGGCCCACCATAACATTTATTTTTCATCCAATCAGTTAATAAGGTCACAAAGACATGAATGAGGAGGAAAACAAATTTCATATTGATCCAGAACTTCTGTGACCCCAAAAAGGATTTCAATGGTAGATGTTGAATCTCCCTCTTCTTTTTGTGGTGTGGTCCACTTGATAGTTAGATATGTCTTATTTTTCGTCTCAAGTCTTAAGATGAGCTCGCCAAATGATTGAACAGTTTGGATATAACACATACCTCATGATCAGACCCGCGGAACTTGCTGGTGTAAATACAGCAGCTACATAGCTGGTGTGAGGTACACCAGCCAATCCACTTTGGGAAGGTGGTGCGGTACCACAAGTTGTACAACCTTGCATGTATGCGATTAGTTGTCCAGCAGATTGCAATGCGATTAGTTGTCCGGCAGATTGCAGTGTACTTTGAAAATGGATTCAGACCGTCCAATTTTGTACACTAGTTACTTGGATGAGTAAAACAATAAAAAATATGCTAATTAGAAGTCTATCCATGGTTCATAAAATTTCTATCTGATTCCAAGGGTTGGAAAAGCCCACAAATGAAAATTTTGACCGTTGGACAGTCCATCAGGTCACTCATCATCTAATTGGTCAGTTAAGATTAATCCATAGATTGGCTGATGCATTACTCATAGGGTTGATGCCATTTATAAAATTGCATTGGAAAGCGGATCTGACCTCAATAAAGCATTGGCTGATGCCTGGCCATATGGGGAATCATGTGACGTGGATTATTGGTTGGACACGTGGATTTCCATGTTTTCTTCCTTTCCCGTCCGGATCCTCTGTTATTTGGTAGATTTGCTAAACAGGGATTTCCTGATTGGTCCACGTCACCATTCACTTAAAAAAAAAAAACCAATCTTCTGGTCCTCCTGTAGGGCCTGTTTGGCCGGACCGATCCCACGGTATTAAGAGGGATGGGATTGAGATATTCCGGGATATGCATGACGAGCTAAACAAACCTGGTGAACTTGTCCCGGGATATAAGCAATCCCATGGATCTTAAAACAATCCACTGACATCACCATCATTACCTTAAAATTTTGAGATATGCTGGGCGTGCCAAACAGACCCAGTGAACTTGTCCCGGGATATAGCAATCCCATGGGTCTTAGACCAATCCACTGACACCACCATCATTAGCATGTCTCTCTGAGAAACATCTTCACCAAGTATACGCTTAATTTCTAAAGTCTTTTCCCCTATTAATAAGCGGAAGCTCTTCTCCTCCTCTAGTTTCTCTACTACCGCTTGATGGAGATGTTTGCGGAGCTAGGCATTATTCTGTGCTAGTTCAGTAACTCTTAGTACCAGGTATTCTTTTGAATCTCTTACCATTTCTTTATATCATTGGTTTTGAGCTTTTGAGAGAGTAGAATGAACTGCAGACAAGGAGAGAGTCAGATGAATTCAGTGCTTTAATATAGAGAAGAAAAGGGTAGATAGGTGTTATTACCGATAACATACTACTGGCATTACCATCATAATAGAGTAATGCTACCGAGATTCGCTCCAGCAATTCGCCCAGGCAGTTCACTTCCACAACAAAAAGCACTGCAGGGCCCTCTATGATGTGTGTGGCACCAACTCCATCCACCACTTGTGCAAGCTCATTTTTTAGGATGCCACTGCAAAACTTGGGTCAATGCAAAACTCAAGTGGGCCACACCACAGGGAATAGTGACACTGAGCACAACCACCACTGAAACCTTTCTGGGGCCTACCGTGATGTCGATATGACATTCAAGTTTCAACACATTCATAAAGTTAGTGCAACCAGGATGAAGGAAAATACAAAATATCAGCCTGATCCAAAACTTCAGTGGCCCCAGGAAGTCTCATTGTTGTGCGTCTCCATCCTCAATGTTCCCTGTGGTGTTTCCGACTTGATTTTTGGATCTGCCTTATTTTTGGGGTCACGTTCTAACATGATCTGTCAGACTGTGCCAGATGATGGATGAACACATCATAGCAGACCCCACAGCTTTTTTATTGACACCCTCGTAGTGGGATAAGGTCAGTGTTGGGACTGTTGAAAGTAGACAGCAAACCACCATAGTAACAGAGCAACCATTATATTGGTCTGTGGTTCAGTGACCCAGACCACTGGTCTATTGGGTTACAGAATGGATGGGCAATGACAGAAAAGGCTCATATATTGGAACACCCTATCCATTGATCTTGAGCCTTTTTCTAATTGATATGGGCTATTGTCATATTACTCTTCTTAACCACCGGTTCTCAGGCTACAAATAGAAAGGTAGAGTTATACTAAGAAGGATATTTCTGGGGCATTGTCTCTATCCACAATGTGGTCCAAGAGACCAAGGATTGGCTCATTAAACCATGGACCCCACTTTTGCAAACTGAAAACCTGAGTATACTTCGCATATCCTCTTATTGAATATCCAATGATTTCTCCACAGTGGCATCTAGTTGGGCCTGGCATAGATGGCCCATAATGATCTATCAGATGATCCAAGCCATAAACCTTCCCCCCTTTTCCATGCCAAACTCAACCATTGACATGTCTGTTTTCACCATCCATTTGATATGCGCCAATGGATAGAACTGTTCTATCAGTCTCATTTTCAAATGGTGGGAGATGCATTAGATAGATGGTCACTGTTGAACATTCCCTTTTCACTTATACAGCAAAATTTACAGGAAGCATCAACAAAATAGGAAGAAAGAGGCATTGTACAATGCTTGGTTGTGAGTTTCAACCGAATGTCCAGAGTCTTCTGTTTCTGTGATCCAAGTGGTTACTTTGGTGGGCCCCATAATGGATAGTCCATATACGAATCCCCGTAAATGCAACTACTAGCTATCGAATCTTTGGCCTTTTCCCAGATGAACGAGAACATTGCTTTATTTCATTGTTCAAAAACCCAAAAATCAACTTTGTTTGATGTCCAGCTGGGTTGGGTTGATTCAAGACTCGATCAAGTCTTTACATGACCCAAACCAGTATTTAGTGAGAAGGAAACAAAAACATGCAAATACTTCCAATTTTGTTAGAAATTGAAGTAAACCGACTTAGAAAGTAGTTATATCAATTCATTGTATTCTTCTCTTCATTAGCCACATTTTGTAAGTTGTAACTTTCAAGAAGTTAGAAATTGTGGAACATCCCTATCACGCCCCAAACTCGGAGACCGGGCTCACAAAATTCACGATCGCCGAATCTGGCGTCGACAACCTCCGTAGGACCCCATCTTCGGCTCCTAGCGCCCATATGCCAGGTTCCGATCCTGGGATGCGACAAGGAGGATTTTCAACATCAGTTTGATTCGTAATAAGCATAACCAAATGTATAACTCACAAATAACAACCAAAAACTCCATCACATTTCTACTATGATAAAAAACTTTACAAGTACAATGAGCATAAAGGGAAATACAATGATGATAGACAAAAAGCTCCAAAAAGATCTGCGCTGCGCTCCTGCCTCAACGCTGTTGCGTCCCAACATCACCTGCACGCAACGGTCGTGCATAAGCTTATAGAAAGCTTTGAGGGTGGTGAAAGTGTGTGTGTAAGGTAGTAATGCGGATATGCAACATCAGAGTAATGTGGAACATACTGGTGAATCCATAAATACCGTCAGCCGTACCAAGGCTATGCGATGTAAGGCATGAATGATGTCAGCCATACCAAGGCCATGCAATGCGAAATGCAACTCATGCATACAAATCCTCATCTAAGTCCACATATCAGTACAGCTCAAATCTGGGATATCACCAGGGTCTAGTACACTTTAAACTAGATTGCCGCCCCATCGCGCGCAATAAGGTAAGTGGAAGAGACCTCACTACCCGCCTGCCAATATCGGGCGCGGCTCGTCGATAGTGGACCCATTCCTCGAGCTGGTCAAACTCAGCCTAGCTTTGCCCCCTCCTCTCGGGCGGGTAAGGCCGCACCCCCTTCCAACCGACCACGACACAGTGGAAAGCGCAACCATCTGGTAATTGGCACTCGGCGCTCATGCACCCACTCGGTCTAGACGTTGGAGCAACATCTTGGTACCATAAGGGTTTTGGGACTTTCACCTAGTGATAGCTATAGCACCCCATGTACAATAAGATTTTTGGTATCCAATCCTACCAACCACAATACGCCTGTGAAAGCTACGACCCTGATGTCGCTAGGGCGTACAGTAACCATATCACCAATGCAAATGCATGAATCACACTATCCAGTCATGCAGCAGTCTTGCGCGTATCTTGCGCTCATGTAGGGCAACACCGCCTATTTGGGAGCCCCTAAATAATCTGCACGAAGGCATATTCTATGATCAGTCACTTCTCATATCAAGCATACATATGATGCGTATGATTATGAATCATGAAACTATACTAAATATGTCATAAAGTAGTGAACTATCCTTACAACGCAGATGGGCCTAGACATAGACGGCCTACACACAACTAGCACGGGCCTATCAATGGCCCTAGGGAGAGTCATAATGCGGATATTTAACCAACACTGTACTTGCAATGTGGACGTCAAACCAACATTGCTCCCAAGGCATTGCTCGTCGTCAACATCATTACATAAACCATGTTGGGATCACAGATTGCAATGGACCTTAGGTACATCCCATTGAGCCTTAAATACATCAAATGGGCCGTATCACATGGGCCTTACATTTATCAAATGGGTCGCATTAATGGGCCTCACCAACGGGCCTTATGTACATTGCAATGGGCCATAACCCATGGGCCTTAGAATGCATCAAAATGGGCCTCGTAACATAGGCCTTATATATATATATATATATATATATATATATATATATATATATATATATGGTGGGCCTCAACCACGGCCACAAATACATCGAATGGGCCCCATAACATGGGCCTTACATCCACATCAAAGTGGGCCCCAATGGACTACCACAGATAAATCAAGATGGGCCTCATAACATACCAAGGTGGGGTCCACTTGAACTATGGATCTGGCTTATCTTTAGCTCATGCCATAGAAATGTGCTTCAAAGATGGTTGGACGGATTGGATGCAACCCATGCATTATGGTGAGGCCCATGAAAGCCCACCATCCGGTATATTACCTAATATAATATAATATATTTGTATATAATATATATATATATATATATATATATATTATATATACAATAAATATATACATTTAATATATATAATACACACACACACACACACACACACACGTACCCACGCACACACCCACACGCCCAAACACGCATGCACCCACACACACACCCACCGTCCAGGTGGGATATAACAAATACAACGCAGTGGGCTCCATCGTCTAGCGGACGGTGGGATAGAACACATAAATCATGTGGGCTCCACGTGGGGCCCACCGTAATGTTTACTTCCCATCCAACCCGTTCATAAGGTCACGCAAACCTAGATGAAGGGTAAAAATAAATTTCAGCTTTATCCAAAACTTTTGTGGGCCGAAAAAGGGTTTCAATGGTAGACCTTCAATTGACACTTTTTTCCTTTGGTGTGGGCCATCTGAGAGCACCAAATAAACGGTTTGGATGACAAATAAACATCATGGTGGGGCCCACGGCAGGAGCCATGGGTTCTTCGCTGCCGCCGTCCGCCTGGTGGCGGTGCAGAAGTAGCAAGTGGCGCCTTTTCCGCCTTCGACAGGTGAGTGAAAAGCGCTACTGGTAACTTGTATTTTTTTTTTTATGAGTTCGTGTGGTTTTTCACAGGTAGGGCCCACATCAAGTAAATCCAACCCGTCCATTGCACTCTGTGGCTCAAGACCGTCCAAACGAGTCCAATATCCGATGTTTTTCGGCACATAAAACTGTCAGGGTGACTTTCAACGGTAGAAACTACTATTTAACAGGCTATGGCTCGCCTGAAGATCGGATGGACCTCATTTTTCATCTCAACGCCTAAAATGATATGGAGGATGAAATGGACGGCACGGATAGAATTTATTCATTAAGGTGGGGCCTGCATGAGCATCCTACCTCAAAAGCTTAAAGCAAGCTAATATTTGTGTTTTTATTTTGACGTCCAGCGTCCCTGGAGGCTGGACGGCCTGACGTTGCACGTACACTGAGGTGGGCCATGCTTAGGTGGGCCACACATGATGGATGGTGTGGGTACAACACATTCAAAGTGGGCCCCACACATAAATGGCTTAGATACAATACCTGCCTCATGTGGGGTCCACATCAATGGGTGGCATGGATAAGGTCATGCATCAAGTAGGCCACAAGCCATCATATACAAAGGAAAAAGGGAGAGGGAGAGAGAGAGAAAGAGAGGGAGATCGGTGAGGATGGAGGGACCCCGCCACTATGGGCCCCTCATACAAATATACATCAAGGTGGGTCCCACATATATGGACCCTTAATCAAACAAAATGAATGAAAAAATGACTATCTAAGATCACCCGCCGCTTTCTTCTTGCACCAAAGGTTTCCTTAGCTCCTTAGCTTGGATTCCAACAGAGTAGATGGGGTTTGGATGGTGGAGATGGGAGATGAGAGGGTGGGAAAGGTGGGCCACACTTGTAGCTCTCTTGGAGGGGAAGGAGCTTGGACGTGTGAGGTGTTTAGGTTGCTTGGGAGAATGGTTTGAAAAAGAGAGAGAGAGAGAGAAGGTTATAAAGGGAGATGGGTGATGGATGGTGTGTGATGGATGTAAGAGCACCTTTTTGACTTTTGGGGCAAATGTTGTAAGAGAGGTATGGGTGGTGTAAGAACTTTTTGACTTTGGGGTTGCTTGGGGAAGGGTGAGAAGTGAGAAGTGATGGATTGATGGATGATTGATGTAATATCTCATAGAGATTCTCTCGAAATTCGTACGTGCGGCGTTTTTCTCGCTCCGAACACTGGCCCACATCTCCTGGTCAGATTATCGCCTCAGCCCGCGAGTTGCGGCACCGGAACCGTGGCGACGGCATGATCGCAAAGGTACTAGTCTTAGGTTGAATCGATTCGGGTGGACGGCGTGTGAATCAGGGTCGTGTGCAATGCCGGTTAAGGGTCGAAGGTTGCCGAAATTTCACCGGGAAGATCGCGAAAGTCTACGGAACGGTACGGTTTAGGGTACGGGTCTTACAACTCTCCCCTCCTAATAAAAATTTTATCTTCGAAATTTACGCAATTATCGCAAGTAATCATAACACATGAGGGAGAAGAAACATAACATCACTATATAAAATCAGAGATAACATACAAAATACCTCACATGATCAGTCATCAAAGAGATGGGGATAATACTCTCGAATCTCGGCCTCGCGCTCTCAAGAAGCCTCCTCGACAGAATGATGACCCCACTGAACCTTCACCAACGGAATGACCTTGGTCTAGAGGACCTGCTCCTTCCAATCAAGGATACGAACTGGCTACTCGATGTTTGAAGCATCCTCATGAACCTCCAGCTGCTGCCAATCAATAACCGAAACTATGTCTGACCCACACTTCCTCAATATGGAGACATGCAAAATGTTGTGGATGCCAGATAACTAAGATGACAAGGCAAGCCGATAGGCCACTACACCAACGCGCCCAGTGATCTCAAAAGGTCCTATGAATCTCAGGGCAAGCTTGCTCTTCGCTCTAAAATAAACTACGTCTTTCATGGGCGAGACCTTGAGATACACATGGTCCCCTACATCAAACTCTAAGGGACGATGCCGACGATCAACAAAACTCTTTTGACGGCTCTGAGCTGTGCGCATCCTCTGCCTGATGATATCGATAGCCTTTGACGTCTCTTGCACAAGCTCGGGACTTAGGAGACGGTGCTCTCTAACCTCGGTCCAACAACTCGGTGATCTGCATGGTCTACCATATAGTGCCCAAAAGGAGCTATGCCGATGGTCGCCTGATAGTTGTTGTTGTATGCGAACTCAGCCAATCGCAGATGCTCATCCCAGCTACCCCCGAAATCAATCGCGCAGGCCCGAAGCATATCCTCAAGGATCTGGTTGACCCTCTCGGTCTGGCCATCGGTCTGCGGATGGTACGCAGTGCTGAGCTGCAAATCAGTCCCCATCGCTCTCTGGAAGCTCCCCCAAAATTGAGATGTGAACCTTGGGTCTCAGTTAGAAACGATCGAGACTGGAACGCCATGCAGTCTCACAATCTCTTCAACAAACAACCTCGCAAGCCGGTCCAAAGGCCAAGTCGTACGAATCAGAAGAAAATGAGCCAACTTCGTCAGACCAACCATAACAACCCAGATGGCGTCATGACCGCGCTGAGTCCTCGACAAGCCCATAATGAAATCGGTCGACACGTGCTCCTACTTCCACATTGGGACACTCAACGGCTGCAATAGACCAAGGGGTCTCTGATGATCGGCCTTGACACGCTGGCACGTGTCACACTCGGCTACAAAACTGGCGATCTGGCGCTTCATCCCTGCCCAAAAATATTGTTGACTCATATCACGGTACATCTTCATCAAGCCAGGGTAGATAGAAAATCGTGATCGATGCGCCTCGGTCATAAGATCTCTGCGTAACTCAAGAATAAGATCTCTGCGTAACTCAAGAATATCCGGGACACATAATCGGCCTCTGAAGCGAAGTCCACCATCAATACCAATCTGCCAATCTACCTGACTCTCGGATGCTGCCTCTGCCATATAACTCTGCAATGACTCATCAGCCTGCTGAGCCTCGATCACCCTTGCGACAAGAGAGGGTTGAATCGACAGGCTTGATAATTGTACGATAGAAGACTGCAGGCCGAACTCAAAATCATACTCTTCCACATCCTCAAGCATCTGCCACTCCCGGATCATCATATGCGCTACTAGGCCTCGTGGCTGACGGCTAAGGGCATCTGCCACCACGTTCGCCTTACCCGGGTGGTACTGAAGGTTGAAGTCATAGTCCTTCAGGAGCTCCATCCAGTGCCTCTGCCTCATGTTCAACTCAGACTGCGAGAAGAGGTACTTCAAGCTCTTGTGGTCGGAGAAGAGCTCGAACTTAACCTCATAGAGATAGTGCCTCCACACCTTCAGTGCGAAGACAACTGCAGCCAGCTCCAAATCGTGCGTGGGGTAGTTCAGCTTATGGATCTTGAGCTGGCGAGACGCGAAGGCCACTGGTCTCCCGTGCTGAATCAGGACAACACCCAAACCAATATGCGAGGCATCGGTGAATACAATAAATCCATCACTCTCAGAGAGAAGAGTGAGGACAGGAGCGGATGTCAGACGGTCTTCAACTCCATAAATGCTCGCTCACAGGCGTCACTCCAAATAAACTCCATGCCCTTCCGAGTCAACCTGGTCAGCGGGGCTGCAATACGAGAGAAGCCCTCAATGAAATGCCGGTAGTAGCCCGCTAAACCAAAGAAACTGTGAATCTCAGACGCAGTCATGGGCTGGCCCCACTGACGCACTGTCTCAACCTTCGAGGGGTCCACTACGACGCCCTCCCTCGTCACCACGTGACCGAGGAACTTCACCTCCTCATGCCAGAACTCGCACTTCTCCAGCTTCGCATACAGCTGGTGGGCACAGAAGGTCTGTAATGCGATCTCCAGATGCTGCATATGATCCTCTCGGGTCTTTAAATATATCAGAATGTTGTTGATGAAGACCACAATAAACTGATCGAGATAAGGCTGAAAGACCTCGTTCATCAACTGCATGAAGACCGCAGGTGCATTGGTCAGTTCGAAGGACATGACCTGAAACTCGAAATGACTGTAACGCGTCCTGAAAGCCATCTTCGGAATGTCCTCATCTCGGACCCGAATCTGATGATAACCGGAACACAAGTCAATCTTCGAAAAGAATTGTGCACCCTGCAGCTGATCAAACAAATCATCAATCCTCGAAAGCGGGTACTTGTTCTTGATCGTGACCTTGTTGAGCTCGCGGTAGTCTACGCAAAGCCTCAACGATCCATCCTTCTTCTTCACGAAGAGCACCGACGCTCCCCACGGTGAACTACTCGGACGGATAAACCCCAACTCACGCAACTCGCCCAACTGCTTCTGTAGTTCCCACAACTCTAACGGTGCTATACGATACGGGGCCTTCGAGATAGGCGTGGTACCAGGCACGAGATCAATCTGAAACTCGGTGAGTCGGCGAGGCAGTAATCCCAGAATCTCCTATAACACATCAGGAAAATCGCAAACAATAGGCAACTGGTCGATACAAACGGCGACCGGTTCCTTAACGGCGCAGGACATCAAGCAAGACAATGACTCTCCTCGGGGCTCTGCAATGAACTGGAACTGGGACAAGCCTGGTATACAGAATGTGACGGTTCTCGTGGAGCAGTCCAATATGGCATAGTACTCGGCAAGCCAATCCATGCCCAGGATGACATCGAACTCGGACATCGGTAATGTACATAAATCGGCAGGCAAAAAGGTATCCCCGACTAGAACGGGGCAAGACGAGCAAAATCGGCCCAATACTACAGTCTTCCCCAAGGGAGTCGTTACTGACAGACTCTCACGAGTAGACTCCAACGGTAGGCCAATCGATCGGTAGAAACTCTCGGCCACAAAAGAATGCGATGCACCAGAATCAAACAACACACGTACAACGCATGCAGAGACTAAAAGCATACCCTCGACAACCCCTCCAGATGACTGCGGATCCTACTGAGTCGCGTAGAACCTAGCCTGAGTTGGATGGGGAGGTGCCTGTCCCCTCTGAGCGTGCTGCTGCTGCTGGGGTCATTGAGGCGGCCGAAACTGCTGCCTCTGCTGCTGCGACCTCGGAGGCTAGTGCGATCCGCTGGCGAGGTGGCCTCGATGGTGGAGGCCGTCTGTTCTTCTTGTGGTGAAGGTCTCTGCCGCTTTGCGTGGAGGCCTTGTGGACCTCTCATTTCTTCTTCGTTGTTGGGGTGAGGACACTCCCACATACGGTGCCCGGTCGCACCGCACCCAAAACACGTGCCGGTAAACTACCTCGGAGGTGGTGCTAGAGGTGCTGTTGGCGCTTAGAAGGTTGGACGACCTGTGCGCCTCTGCTGCTATGGTCGACACTGATGGGAGTCATCGGAAGGAGCGTGCATCTTCCGGTCTCTCCTCTGACCACGATCAGACTGAGAACCGGCCCACTCAGCCTAAAAAATCTGGGCCTTCCGTACCACTCCCTCAAAAGTCGAGAGCTCATACCCAATGACACGGCCTTGAAGACCGTAATGCAAACCGTCCTCAAATCGGCGAGCTCTCCGCTCCTCATCATCTACTAAATAAGGTGTAAATCTGGACAGTGCTACGAAACGAGCTGCGTACTGAGCCACTGTCATATCGCCCTGCACCAAGGCCTCGACTCCAACGCTCATTGTCGTCGGATGTGATCAGTAAAATACTGTCGTCAAATCGATCGACAAAATCCTTTCAAGTCCATAAAAAATTGGCACCCGCTGCTCGGGAGACTAACGTCCACCAGTGCTCAGCCTCACCATGGAGAAGGAATACGGCTAATCGGACTCGCCGCTCGGTCGTGCATCCCATCATATCGAATATCTTCTCCACATCGGCACGCCATGTCTCAGCTACCGTCGGGTCTGGCTCGCCCTAGAAACGCGGGGGATCGAGCCGTCAGAACTCTCGAAGAAGGGCACTCGAGCGATCCTGCTCGGCCTGCTCTGATGAAATAACAGGGTGTCTGCCCTGTCCCTAAAGTGTGGCCGTCACAGCCTGTAACATCTGCTGTAACTGTGAAGCACTCACCGACAAGGTCGGATCCGCACTGGTCTCTGATGGAGGAGCTGTATCCATAGTCTGGGTAGTAAGAATCTCTGATAGAGGAGCTGCATCCATATGCTGGGCAATAGGAATCTCTGATGGTAGAATGCTAACCGTCGGTGGTAGTGCAGGAGTCTCAGGCGGTGGTGGGGGAGTCTCAGGTGGTGGTGCGGGGGTCGATCGGGTCACTCTCTGGTGCGCCATGTCCTACAGGAAGATCGAAGGTGCCTATCAACTTGAAAACTCTCGAAGGTACGCACGTTAAGGGTTGGTAATAAAAGATCGCTAAGCTATCTGAATTAAGGACTCAATCATCCTAAACTCATAGCAGATATATAATTTTGTTCTTAGTTATTCCCGAGTTATGCTCTGATACCAACTTCTGTCACGCCCCAAACTCGAAGACCGGGCTCACAAAATTCACGATCGCCGAATCTGGTGCCGACAGCCTTCGCAGGACCCCATTTTCGGCTCCCAGCGCCCATACGCTAGGTTCCGATCCTGGGATGCTACAAGGAGGATTTTCAACATCAGTTTGATTCGTAATAAGTATAACCAAAGGCATAACCCACAAACAACAACCAAAAACTCCATCACATTTCCACTATGATAAAAAACTTTACAAGTACAATGAGCATAAAGGGAAATACAATGATGATAGACAAAAAGCTCTAAAAAGATCTGCTCTGCGCTCCTGCCTCAGCACTGCTGCATCCCAACGTCACCTGCACACAATGGTCATGCATAAGCTTATAGAAAGCTTAGAGGGTGGTGAAAGTGTGTGTGCAAGGTAGTAATGCAGATATGCAACATCAGAGTAATGCAGAACATACTGGTGAATCCATAAATACCGTCAGCCGTACCAAGGCTATGCGATGCAAGGCATGAATGATGTCGGCCATACCAAGGCCATGCAATGCGAAATGCAACTCAAGCATACAAATCCTCATCTAAGTCCACATATCAGTACAGCTCAAATTTGGAATATCACCGGGGTCTAGTACACTCTAAACCAGATTGCCGCCCCATCGCGCGTAATAAGGTAAGTGGAAGATACCTCACTACCCGCCTGCCAATATCGGGCGCGGCTCGTCGATAGCGGACCCATTCCTCGAGCTGGTCAAACTCAGCCTAGCTTTGCCCCCTCCTCTCGGGCGGGTAAGGCCTCACCTCCTTCCAACCGACCACGACACAGTAGAAAGCACAACTGTCTGGTAATCGGCACTTGGTGCTCATGCACCCACTCAGTCTAGACGTTAGAGCAACCTCTTGGTACCATAAGGGTTTATGGACTTTCACCTAGGGATATTTATAGCACCCCATGTAGAACAAGATTTTCGGTATCCAATCCTGCTAACCACAATACGCCTGTGGAGGCTACGATCCTGATGTCGCTAGGGTGTACAGTAACCATATCACACAATGCAAATGCATAAATCACACTATCCAGTCATGCAGCAGTCCTGCGCATATCGTGCGCTCATGTAGGGCAACACCGCCTATCCGGGAGCCCCTAAACAATCTGCCCGAAGGCATATGCTATGATCAGTCACTTCTCATATCAAGCATACATATGATGCATATGATCATGAATCATGGAACTATACTAAACATGTCATAAAGTAGTGAACTATCCTTACAATGAAGATGGGCCTAGATATAGACGGCCTACACACAACCAGCACGGGCCTATCAATGGCCCTAGGGAGAGTCATAATGCGAACATTTAACTAACACTATACTTGCAATGTGGACGTCAAACCAACATTGCTCCCAAGGCATTGCTCGTCGTCAACATCATTACATAAACCATGTTGGGATCACATATTACAATAGACCTTAGGTACATCCCATTGGGCCTTAAATACATCAAATGGGCCGTATCACATGGGCCTTACATTCATCAAATGGGTCGCATTAATGGGCCTCACCAACGGGCCTTATGTACATTGTAATGGGTCATAACCCATGGGCCTTAGAATGCATCAAAATGGGCCTCGTAACATGGGCCTTATATATATATCAAAGTGGGCCTCAACCACGGGCACAAATACATTGAATGGGCCCCATAACATGGGCCTTACATCCACATCAAAGTGGGCCCTAATGGACTACCACAGATAAATCAAGATGGGCCTCATAACATACCAAGGTGGGGTCCACTTGAACTATGGATCTGGCTCATCTTTAGCTCATGCCATAGAAATGTGCTTCAAAGATGATTGGACGGATTGGATGCAACCCATGCATTATGGTGGAGCCCATGAAAGCCCACCATCTGGTATATTACCTAATATAATATAATATGTTTGTATATATATATAATATATTATATATATACAAAAATATATACAATAATATATACATATATACAATAATATATATATATATATACACACACACACACACACGTACCCACGCACACACCCACACGCCCACACACGCATGCACCTACGCACACACCCACCATCCCCTGGACGGTGGGGATATAACAAATACAACGTAGTGGGCTCCACCGTCCAGCGGACGGTGGGATAGAACACATAAATCATGTGGGCTCCACGTGGGGCCCACCGTAATGTGTACTTCCCATCCAACCTGTTCATAAGGTCACGCAGACCTAGATGAAGGGTAAAAACAAATTTCAGCTTGATCTAAAACTTCTGTGCGCCCAAAAAGGGTTTCAATGGTAGACCTTCAATTGACACTTTTTTCCTTTGGTGTGGGCCATCTGAGACTCGGATCGGCCTAATATTTGGAGGGGGCCCACCTCAGGAGGTGGCCCACCAAATAAACTGTTTGGATGACAAATAAGCATCATGGTGGGGCCCACGGCAGGAGCCATGGGTTGCTGTTGCTCGCTTGTCCGCTGGACCGGCGCAGAAGCAGCAGTGCAGCCGCTGACGGCTTTTTCGCCAGAGAAGAACAGCGGCTGCAGCACTGTTGTATCATTTTTTTTTGATGAGTTCATGTGGTTTTTCACAAGCAGGGCCCACATCAAGTAAATCCAACCCGTCCATTGCACTCTGTGGCTTAAGACCGTCCAAACGAGTCCAATATCCGATGTTTCTCGGCACATAAAACTGTCAGGGTGACTTTCAACGGTAGAAACTACTATTTAACAGGCTATGACCCGCCTGAAGATCGGATGGACCTCATTTTTCATCTCAACGCCTAAAATGATATGGAGGATGAAATGGACGGCCGGATTGAATTTATTCATCAAGGTGGGGCCTGCATGAGTGTCCCACCTCAAAAGCTTAAAGCAAGTTAATATTTGTGTTTTCATTTTAACGTCCAGCGTCCCTAGATGCTGGACGGCCTGACGTTGCATGTACACTGAGGTGGGCCATGCTTAGGTGGGCCATACATGATGGATGGTGTGGGTACAACACATTCAAAGTGGGCCCCACACATAAATGGCTTAGATACAATACCTGCCTCATGTGGGGTCCACATTAATGGGTGGCATGGATAAGGTCATGCATCAAGTGGGCCACAAGCCATCATACACAAAGGAAAAAGGGAGAGGGAGAGAGAGAGAAAGAGAGGGAGATCGGTAAGGATGGAGGGACCCTACCACTATGGGCCCCTCATACAAATATGCATCAAGGTGGGTCCCACATATATGGACCCTTAATCAAACAAAATGAATGAAAAAATGACTATCTAAGATCACCCACCGCTTTCTTCTTGCACCAAAGGTTTCCTTAGCTCCTTAGCTTGGATTCTAATGGAGGAGATGGGGTTTGGATGGTGGAGATGGGAGATGAGAGGGTGGGAAAGGTGGGCCACACTTGTAGCTCTCTTGGAGGGGAAGGAGCTTGGACATGTGAGGTGTTTAGGTTGCTTGGGAGAATGGTTTGAAAAAGAGAGAGAGAGAGAGAGAGAGAGAGAGAGAGAGAGAGAGAGAGAGAGAGAGAGGGTTATAAAGGGATATGAGTGATGGATGTAGTGTGATGGATGTAAGAGCACCTTTTTGACTTTTGGGGCAAATGTTGTAAGAGAGGTATGGGCGGTGTAAGAACTTTTTGACTTTGGGGTTGCTTGGGGAAGGGTAAGAAGTGATGGATTGATGGGATTGATTAATGGATGATTGATGTGACATATCATAAAGATTCTCTCAAAATTTGTACATGAGGCATTTTTCTCGCTCCGAATGCTGGCCCACATCTCTTGGTCAGATGATCGCCTTGGCGCGCGAGTCGTGGCACCGGAACCGCGGCGACGGCGCGGTCGCAAAGGTACTAGTCTTAGGTTGAATCGATTCGGGTGGACGGCGTGTGAATCAGGGTCGCCCGCAATGTCGGTTAAGGGTCGAAGGTTGCCGAAATTTGACCGGGAAGATCGCGAAAGTCTATGGAACGGTACGGTCTAGGGTACGGGTCTTACAATCCCAATAGTTGGGTTCTGGTCAACTTATACAAGTTTTAACACTTTTTGGATAATTTCTATTACTTACGGGCATGTTTGTCTACAAACCATTTAAATGCTTAAATGCTTCAGATAGTAAATTATATACATAGGAATCCATTTACATATGTAAGCAATTTACCACATTTGTGATTTTGATCCAATTTACATATTCAAGTCACTTTCCCAAGTTGTTTCCTCCCATAAACAAATATGAATGGCCAACAGTGACTTGTTAATATGGCCCAACGTGTGAGAATTGGTCGCATGATGGGCCCACTATTCGGCAACATCAATGCACATGGGGTATAACAATTGTCCCAATCAAAGTATCCCCGATATTATCCATATCTCTAGCTCAGTGATACCGATAACACTAATAGTATCAGAAATTCTATGTATCGGCGATATATCACTACATATCACCAATGTATCGCTAATACTTTCGACGGTGTAAATTCTAAGTCTCTTTATTGCCAATATTTTTGACTATATAAATTCCAAGTGTTGCTTGTATCACTAGTGTATTAGCAATATTTCGATAATATTGCAAATATGTCGATGTCACCAAAAATCTGTTTATATATGGATCGGAGTAAATTTTTTTTCTTATGTTATTTAGTTTTATCTTATCATTTATTTGTCTTATAAACAGGATTATATTATCATACTATGACATCATATTGAAGTGGTTTTTGGCATGCCATGGTGAGTTATTTTACCATTTCTTTCAGATAATATCAATCAAATTTATAATGATTTAATATACAATATTAGAAAGGTATGTGATGAACTCATTATGATTGTTTCTCATTGAATGTAAGAGAACATTCACTCACAAAAAGTCAATTATACTACTAGATGTGCGCCATCAAAGTTTTATAATTTTATCAAGAGAGTGAATTTGAAGGATGAACATATTAAAGTGATAGAAGATACTTCATTTAAAGGATTTATGCATTTTTCCAAGTTTCCAGTTCAACGCACATTTCCAAACACTCTTCTTAGTAGATGGAATGACGAACATAATTGTTTCCTCCTCAGAGGAAAGAAGATCTTTCTTAAATCCCAAGACATTGCCATTATATTGGGATTGAGTATGAATGGAGAACATATAGATTTAAGAAGGGAATTGAGTGCGAGTGAGAAAGAACTAAAGAAAAAATATTTCGCAAATGTTCTTCTCAAGAAAGAGTTAATAGAGGAGAATATTAAGAATTTGTTCAAAGAAAGTTCGAAAGAATCTATATCTGATTTTTCAAAATTGTTCATCCTGTATTTATTCAATACAATTCTTTTTCCAATTGCCAGCGAGACAACTCCTATCTTTCTGTTACACTATGTGAATGAGTTGGAAAATTTGCATAGTTATGCATGGGCCACTGTCATTTGGACATTTCTGGTTAGGAGTATTTTTAAAAGCGTGAGGAAGAAGAAAAAGTATGTGAATGGATGTGTCATGGTTTTGGAAGTAAGTATTACTTCTAATATTAATGAGGTTATTTTCAATATATATATATATATATATATATATATATATGGGAAAAGGTACAATGCGCTCAAGCTGATTTTAACGCCCCATGAAGTCGAGTTGTGTGGGCCCCACCATGATGCGTTTCGAACATCTACCCCATCAGTCACATGCACCATTCCATCGTGGGCCTAGGTATGAGACCCAACTAGAGTTCACATGTGTGCATGTGTGAGTATGTATCTTGTTCATCATGGTCTCACGGTCCTACCGGTCGAATCTCGACAACCCATGACCCTTGGATAGTGTTTTCGGTCATCCTTGAGTTCGATCATATAGGCCCAACTTGGATTGACCCGAGACCTATGTCATTGCGACCGCATTCGCCGCGGTTCAAATGTTGCGTCTCGCACATAAATCCGTATATAGATCAAAAGTTGTGTACATTTCATTATATGACCATTGATCATGTGACCCACTTAGGTGGAATGCATGTGAACCACCATCACCCATGACACAAGTCCCCATATACATTACATACACACCACACAAATCTTATGAAAACACCACCCATCTTAACAAACATCACCCAAGCCTAGTTTAAAGGCCTAAACATTGTAATCTTCTCCCTATGCTATGATGACTTCTCTTACAAAATAATTATGGCATTTTTCTCTCTTTATTCTCTCCCTCCCTCTCATTTTCCTCCATTGCTACAATTTTCAGTAACTTCCCTTCTATCTCCTTCTCTTCTCTAGCCCCTTCTCCCTCTAATCCCCTCCCATCTAACCTTCAACAATCCATATCACCCATTGAAACATGTCCCTTGGAGCATGAAGAGTAGATTGATGTAACTTTGGAGTGGAATCCATTAAGGTGGGTGATTTTAATTTTTGATTTTCTTTTCTACCATTTGATCTTATTTTTTCTTCCTAAATGGATCATATGGGACCCACTAATCCATGGTGGGGACCCCATTTGACCCCATGGATGTGTCCTTTTGGCCCATCCTACATGCATATCATGAAACATGATGGGGCTATTTTCCATGGACCCCATCATAATGTATTGTATCATGCACCTTATTTTAAGGGCATCTAAACCCTAAAAGTCATGTTGAGATGGCATCCCAAGCACCCATTCTAGTCATAGATCATGTATGCATTAATTTAATGTTGCATATTCAAGTAATATTGTTGTATGGTTAGGATTGACTCTTGGGAGGGCCCATTAGTGGTGGGGCCCTACCCCCATGGCTGGATTACTCTCTTTTATTCTTCTCTTTTCTCTGATGTGAGGATGATGATGTGTGTGTGGCCCATTTAGTGGACCTAGGATGTCCCAAAATAAATAAAAATAAAAATCCAGCAAGGTGGGACGCCCTTACCACCTAACTCCATGATCTTTGGACACCTTGATCAATGCATGCAAGTGTCTTAGTCTTAGTCTGTGATTTGGACTTATGTGGGGCCCATTGAGGAAGGCCACACATCCTTTTTATGGCTGAGATTATTGAGATATAGGCTGATGTGTCCAGCCATGTTTTACTGTCCAAAAATCTGTATTGTTGCCTGAACTGTCATGTTCAATGTTTGGCATGAATTTTTGGATCATGATTTTCATTATTTTCTTTATAATTATGGGGTGTAATGAGAAGGTGTGGACCTCACCTTGAGGTGTGGTGAGTCACACCTTAGATGGCCCATGAAATGGTACCCAAAAAGGGAGGTCCATAGGCGTGGGCGGTCCATCCCACATGTATGGATTACTGCTTGACTGAATTGATAATATGTTAACCTTTGCTTTATAGTTCCACTGAGTTGATCACTCACTCCCATGTTATGGGACAGTGTTTTAAACACCAACTAGACCCTGTTTTATTTTTAGATGATGGCCAATGCTTGCGAAGCAGAGCCGGACTTTTTTTTTTATGACGAGGAGGGTTTCTCCTATATGCAGCTATCAGGCGGGTCTATGTAGACCATGTTCTGATCGACGGGGTTGCAGAAATGTTGATTAGATGCCATTACACTTGTTATTTTGTACTTTTGGAACACCCATCTATATTCATTTGTTCATTTTCGGAGTATAAATGTATATATTTAACCTGGTAATATGTTCACACTCTGGAGACTTGCAACAGTTTATATATTTTATATATCTATCACAGTCTTTCGCTTGCGTAATTTAACCATATCTGGAGTATGATATGCTGATTTAGTATAATCCCACTCATGTTTAATGCACTAATACGAACAACATTCAATCATTATTATCTATGTTGTATAAGTGATGCGTTGGAACTGGGAGCTGAGCTTCTGCTCGACCCCTAATTTTCAGGGCGTTACACGTGGGTCCAGCAGGTTGCTGGCCCAGATGAACGGACAACGTGGATTTCCTCCCACGCATCAGGTGGGTCCTGTCTAGGTGGATAGATGGTGTGGACGAAACATATACACGTCAGGTGGGTCCCACAGAACTTGGTGACGTTAATACAATCAGCAATGTAGCTGAGGAGGGTACTCCATCCAATCCATTTCCAGCAAGGTGGGCCCCACCCCATACGTGTGGCACGTGTGGGTAGGTCCACGCCCAAAAAGGGACAGGCGGTTGAGGTTTAAAACCCGTACATCATGGTGGAATCCCAAAGCAGCTGTATTGCTGGTGTGTGGTAGACCAGCTAATCCATTCCTCATTAGGTGGGGCCCACCATAAAATAATATTAAATTATATATTATAATATATATATATATATATATATATGTGTATATAGAAAGGAGGGGGGAAGCTCTAGTGTTCAGGCCTGGATGGCCTGAATGCAAGACATATGCATCACGTGTGGGCCCCACGTAGGTGTGGGCCGCACGTGCCATCAAGGTGGGACCCACCGTCCATGGGTTGGACGGTGGATGCAACACATCATTAAGGTGGGCCACGTAGATGGGGCCCATGTCAGGAGGACAGTGTAGATATACAACACAAGCATCATGGGTAGTCCCAGCTGGGCTGGACGGCTGGATTGAATACAAACATCAAAGGGGCCCACCGTCCTGGCAGATGGACGGTGTGGACGAATCATATGCATCAGGGGCCCCACAGAACTTGCAGCCATCAATACATTAGTTGCATCCCACGTCCAAGGTCTGAATGGTGAGGATGATGCACATACATCGTTGTGGGGTCCACAACCCACGTCTAAGGACTGGACGTCCTAAACTTACTGATCAGGTGGGTCGCATCATTACCAACCAAAGAGAGAGAGAGAGAGAGAGAGAGAAAGAGAGAGATCGGATGATAGAGGGAGCTTCGCCACTATGAGCTCCCTCTAGTAGCTATAATACATACATCAAGATGGGTCCCACATTATGTGGGCCCTTAAATCATTAAAATTGACAAATAAACTCACCCACCTTAAATTCCTTCCTTCCTCCTTCTGCTTATATGCTTTAAAGCTCCAATGGATGGACTTCAACGGTTGAGATCGATCATGGAGGGTGGGATTGGATGGTAGGAAGGTGGGCCACACCTAACTCTTTCTCATGGAGAGCTTGGATGTCCACCTCCCATGGTTGATTGGGAGAATGAGTTTTGAAATGAGAGAGAGAGAGAGAGAGAGAGAGAGAGAGAGAGAGAGAGAGAAGATGGGATATAAGAGGAGAGGGATGGGTGAGTGAGTGATGGGTGATGGGGAGAGTTGACTTTAGGGTACTTGTATAAGAGAGAGGTAAGGGTTGCTTTTACTTGAGGATGGGATGTAGTACTTGACATTGATTGATAAATTGATGTGATGTGTTATAGAATTCCCTCAGTATTCACAACGCACGACATTTTTCTCGAACTGAAAACAGGCCCACATCTCTTGGTCCAGGTATCGCCTCGGCACACGAGGCGCGGCGTCAGAACCGTGGCAACGGCACAGTCGTAAGGATATAGGTCTCGGGTCAAGCCGACTCTGCAATATGGGATACGACTCAAGGTCACGAGCAACTGCCGATAATAGATCGCAGGTCGCCGGAATTTGACCGGGAGGACCATGAAAGCCTATGGAACGGTACAGGCTAGGATACGGGTCTTACAATTGTGGTGCCAAATAGTCGTTTATTTATTATCTGACAAGAAGCCAGGCTTCGTGTTGAGATGATCGTTTAGCGTGGGATCGTTGTTTGTTCGTGCTCGATGGGAATCAAGCTTTTTGGCGTAGTCAAAAGACTAGGCACGTAGCGAGAAAGCTAATGGGGATGACAATCTGTTTGAAATCTTGGCGAGTGCCAAGCTCATGGTAAGATGGTCATGATTCAATTATCTAGTCATCGCATTGATCAGCTAAGAGACATGGGCTTCATAGTGACACAATCGATGGAATCACTTAACATAGCTGAAAAGCCATGCAACCTTCCATTTAACACTAAGCGATCTTCTTAATGATCTAGCGGTGTGTTCATGAATGTAAGGTAGAGGGTTAAGCAATTTAATCGGTCCATGCTTTCTATAGCATTGCGCTGGCTAACAATAGAGGAGTTATACCAAAACCAGACTAAGGGCACCCATGAGAAATGAGGGATAAGCAACATTATGATGTAGAGTAGAGTTGTGTTGGATTGTCATGGGCCCGGTGTCGAACAACCACTTTCTCTAAAAGCTCTAGTCATTATAAGATGGTGTTAAAATTTATATCAAGGGACTTTAACATTCCCCCACATATGCGGAATGGAGCTCTGCACGAGAACATATTAGGTAGCAAGGGAGGTTAATTTCCTAGCCCCCGGGCTGGACTTGATTTTTCCTGACTCCCATAGGAGAATATGTTACAAAGCCATATTTCCTACTCCTAAGATTCAAACACTTAACCTTCTACTTTGATACCATGTCAAAAAACCACTTTCTCTAAAAGCTCGGGCTATTAAAAGATGATATAACAATGTGTATGACTTGAGCTTTTAGGGTAAGTGGTTATTTAACATGGTATCAAAGTGGAAGATCGAGTGTTCGAGTCAGGGAACAACAAATATGCCTCCATAATATATTATCCCGCGGGGGGTTAAGAAAATCAAGTCTAGCACAGGGACCAAGAAAGCAAGCCTGACCTATTTATGGTGTGGTGTGAGTGTCCTTCCACCCTTGCCAGTAAGTTCTTATAATGCCCTGAATCTTTTCGAAACTCATGTTCCAAAAATCCTTAAGAAAATTTTCACTAAATTTGTTTTTGTGAATTATTAGTATTAGTTTATATGCATCTGAAACGTGTATAACTTGCACTGACTAAATTTGGGAACTCTGAAGAAGACAAAACCCCTTAGGACTCCCACTCATGACATTTGAACTGTACATTACCAGTATCAGGGCCCAGATCGAAAGATCCACCGTCTATCAGACTCATAACTCACCGTACGATGATCTGGCCCTCAATTACATTGATCAAGCCATCATATTCGGAGAATAGCCTCCTAACCTCACTTAGACTAGCTTAGAAACATCTTGGACAGTCGAGGGAATGATCTAGACCAATCTCGGAGCTATCCAACTGTTAAGAATGTGTATAGCATATGAACAGATGAAAATGCATGCCGTATGGCCCACCCAGGAGTTCGATGCTTGTTAGGAAAATTCGCAAGGCTAGCATAAGTTTAGGCCATGTAGTGCACGGTTTGGATCATCCAATTGATCCCTAGTGGACCCTATAAAAATAAAACAAGAAAAAGAAAAAATAATAATTACTTAAGTGAGCCCGGTTAGCAGAGCTAATCAGGTTGGTCCCGATGTAATGACAAAATGGAGAGAATCTCCTCCCCATTTTCATAGTTGTTCCCACACTCGGTTTATTTTTTTTAAAAATGATTAATGATGGTCGGGGGGGGGCACATTTAATGATTTGGACCGTTCATCAGATTTGGAATTCAAATCCGATCAAACCCCAATCAAAACCCCATGTTTGCTTAACCATGTGTGCACCCGAATTCAAATACAAACTGTTGTGTTGTGAGCAAACGAAGATTCATTAACAGAACTGTTCAGCTTTGTTTTAGTGCTATCTGGAGAGAAATTCTCCATCCATCTAAGTTGTCCATTATTGTGGATCCTCAACATCTGAATTGTTTCATGTGGATCATCCAAGAAGCAAAATAGAAATAATCCTCCCATTCAAAAAATTGTTACGATCCAAGAATGCATTCGTGCCTTTAGTCTAAGATCGGGATTGAAAGGGGCGAGCTCTCAGTCCTAGAGGGGGGGGTGGGGGTGGGGGAAATAACTATGCCAATTTAAAAATTAAAGAACTGAAAGATTAAATAAATCAGAACTAATTAGAGATATCAACTATAATAGTATTGAGAAATTGATTCAAACCATATTCAAAGGAGAACCTCATACCAAAAACAAATGTTTTAGGTAGGACAACCTGATTTCTTGAACGTAGTAAGGATCAAAATCACAAACTAAAATAACAGGAAAATTAAAGATAGCTATTTATTATAAACATTCACCACATGTACATAAAAAGATTACAACCATTCAACACATATACATTACATACATCATTCACCACAAAACACCAGAAGTTATAGTGGTTCGGTGTGTACACTAACTGTTCTCAAACAGCCATACCTACTCCACTCCCAATAATCACAACCCACATGATATTAGTGATCACTAATAATCACGGTTTTCTTAGGTTCACCTTAAAACCTATACAATTATGTTTTTAAATGGACTCTCACAATCAAAACCCCACGCTGAGATTTTCTGGCTATCTCAGTCAAAACCAATACAGAGATTTTCTGGATATCTTAAGAAACCAAAAATGAAAAAAGAATAATACTTATATTCTTCTGAAGACACTCTTTAATGTAGCCCATATAACCACTTCTCTTGATGAAGAAATGTTCAATGTCCAATAACACAATCAAGGGTTTTAGGTTCTAAATTGATTTTAAATTAATTCAAACCTTGGGCTACTTGTTTGAATTCCTTAGATCTCATAAAGAAGAGTATAAACTCCCTTTATAACATAAGATTCATAAAAGAGATCAAGAAATTACAAAACAAAAATCTATTAAAAAGATTTAAAATTGTCATGCTATAGCTTGAAGAATATGAAGACTTTTCTCTCTCAAAGTGAAGGCCTTTCGTGGCTTTAATGAATGAATTAGAATGAGAAAGGCTTCTATTTATAGGTTGAAAATCAGTTGCTTTGATTGGTTTAAGGTCTCCTTCAACTCGTCTAAGAATCAACTAAATTTTAAATTTTGGGCGCGGTTGGATAAAATCGTTCTTCAATTGGTTGAAGGGCCTGCTCGACCGGTCAAGCACAACCTTCGACTGGTTGAGGGTGCCATAAAATGGTTGCTGGACTTCGAGTTGAGCACCCGTCGACTGGTCGAGGAGGTGCCTTCAACTGGTCAAGTACCCTACTTGACTGGTCGAGGAACCAACAGAAAAGGTTCATTTTTAAGTTCAAATCTTGGATTGGTCGAAACTTTCCCTAGACTGGTCGAACCAAAGCTTGGAGTAGTCAAACTAAGGCTTAGACTAGTCGAACTAAAGCCTAACCAAAGTATAAAAACACATATATGTTTAGCATATGAAAGAACCTATGTCTAAGGTCTCTCTAGGGTCAATTATACCTGAAATTATTGGACATTGAAGTATATACTGTCACACCCCAAACTTGGAAACCGGGCTCACAAAATTTCTGATCGCCGAATCCGGCACCGATAGCCTCCTTAGTACCCCATTCTCGGCTCCCAGTGCCCATACGCCAGATTTTGATCTTGGGATCCTACAAGGAGGATTTTCCAACATACAATTATCTCGTAAGAAGCATAACCACAAGTTTACCCAAATCACAAAGACAACATCATCATCGCATATCCACTAATATAAACATTTGAATACAATGTTAAAAGGAAAATACATATATCGAAAATCAAAACTCCAGAAGACAGCTTGCACACTCCAAACTCAACGCTGCTGCGACCTAACGCCACCTGCACGTTCCAAACTCAATGCTGTTACGACCTAACGCCACCTGCATGCATCTATCATGCATAAGCTTATAGAAAGCTTAGAGGGTGATATAAGTGTGTGCGTAAGGTAAGTGCCAAGTATGCAATATCAGAGCAATCCGGAAACATGTCAGTAAGTCCATAAATACTATCAGCCTTATCCAGGCCATGCGATGTAAAAATATAATAAGAAAATATTATATACTGAGGAAGTAATGTAGATCAGTTATGCAATGCGGAGACATAGTAAGCCAAATATTAGATACTGAGGATGCAATACAATATGTGGTGCGAATGAAATGACCAAGCTGGAGTGTGAAGTCGGGATAATAATATGTAGTATCGTAAGTTATGGGGTCCATCACAAGGGACTTCTATCCAAACTAGTCCCATACCTAAATTTGGATAGCCAGACTCAATGTGGTAAACTCCTGACCTCAAGTTAGTCACGCGCCCCAACCGAAATCCTGGCATTATGAAGGTACACATAATAATTAGTTACGCACCATCAGCCTGAGTGGATAGTGAATGAATGAATGAATGAGTAAAATGATGAGTGTACAACTCCTGCTCAATAAGTCCATGTATCAGTACCGTACATCTCTGGGATCATCACCGGGGTCTAGTACACTCTACACCACCTGCCGCCCCATCAAGCGCACAACTGTGTAAGTGGAAGAGACCTCACCATCCGCCTGTCAATATTAGCCCAGCTCGTCGATAACGGACCCATTCCTCAAGTTGGTCAAACTCAGCCTAACATTGCCTACTCTCTGACGTGGGTAAGGCCACACCCCCTCCCAATTGACGATAATACAGTGGGAAGCACGACCTCCTGGTATTCGGCATTCGACACTCATGTCTTCCACTCATTCTAGACATTAGAGCATCCCCTAACCATGGGAGTTTAGGGACTTTCACCCATGGACATCCAAAGTGCTTATATGCTTAAACCAAACATTTTTGGTGTCCCATCTGGCCATCCACGATATGCCTGTGGAGGCCACAACCCTGATGTTGCTAGGGTGCCAAATGATCATGTCACAAAATACGAGACACATGAGCCATACCATCCAGTCATGCATCAAACCTGCGCGTACCATGTGCTCATGTGGGGCAACTCCATCTCTTAGGGAGTCCCATAAACAATCAGCCCAACGACACATGCTATGATCAATCACTCCTCATAACAAGCATGCGAATGATGCGTGTATGTGTATGTATCATGAAGTATACTAAGCATGATTATAATCACATATAATCACATAGATCATGGTGGGCCTGTATAAGGCGGCCCACAACCCTTAATAATGAACGAGTGGAGTGCCTACCTGATCTATGTGATTATATGCGATTATGGTGGATCGGTGCGATTTAGCTTGGATTAGTCGGATCCGACCGTTCATCGGATCGAGGTTGGATCATGGAGAATTCAGACTGATCCAAACCGAATGGATCCAATCCGGACCCATTCGATTCGATCCAGAGTGATTCAATGGTGGAAATCAATACTTGTACTTCTTCTTGTGGTATGGTCCACTTAAGCTTTGGATATTCATCAATTTTGGGTTCAACCACTAAAATGATTTGAGAAAACGAATGAACGGCGTGGATAAACCACATGCATTCATGGTGGCCCCAACATAGTTTACTAAGAGACGTGTTGTGCACGTCAACCACTTGTGTGCACAACACGTCAGTGACAGGCAGGCTGAGTTGCAGGACTAGCTACTAAAGTTATGTCAACAAGTTTCGTGGGCCCCACCATGATGTATGTTTTGTATCTGCACCTTCCATTCATTTGGAGAGATCATTTTAAGGAAATATCCAAAGAACGAGTTAAATCTAAAGCTCCAGTGGACCCCAACACAGAAAACAGTGAGACAGTGAAGCCCACCATTGAAAATTTCTAAGGGCCACGAAAGTTCTAGATCAAGCTGATATTTGTGTTTCCCTTATTTCACATTTTTTAAAAAACTTTTTAATAGGTTGGATTTCAAATAAACATTATGATGGACCTTAGGATAGTTTTAATGGTGGAAATCGCTCTCCCCACTGTTTTCTTTAGTGTGGTCCACTACAAACTTTTATTTACCTCATTCTTTAGTTCATACCATAAAATGATATCTAAAAATGGATGAACGGTGTGGATATAACACATACATCATAGTGGGGCCCACAGAACTTGGTGATGCCAACTCAAAACCTCTCAGTATCTAATCTGCGTCCAGACGTACCCTTGTACCGATATCGTGCCCAACACGTCACTAGGCTGTGACAGGCATATGTGTCATGCAAAGACAAGCAGTGATAGGCTTTGAGCTCTGAGTTGTACGAGCAACTCAAATGAGATAAAAGTTATATGGGCCCCACAGTTATGTATTTATTATATCCACAACGTTCATCCATATTTTGAGATCATTTCGGAGCATTATAAAAAAAATCATATCCAAAGATCAAATGGACCACACCATAAAGAGCAGTAAGAATAATGATTTTCACCATTAAAAAATTCGTATGGCCCACCGTAACGTTTATTTTCCATCTAACCTGATCTGAATCGTACCCAACCCAATCCGACTTAGTTTCCCTGACCAAGTTGGACCCGGTTCGGGTTAGGTCAACCATGCGTCGAATCGGTTCGGGTCAAGTGTCCCGGACTCGGTCCTCGATCGGATTCGGTTCAGATCAACTCACGTAGCTTTCAGATCAGATCGAGTTGGACCCAATCCAATTCGATTCAGTCTGATGCCCAACTCTAGTGGCGTGCACACAATCACATACACATGGTGGGTCTCACACATCATAATTGGGCCTTGCACATACAAGGGGCTCCACACAATCATAATGGGCCTCATATAATCACAATGTTATGCTATCACATACTCAGTGTGTATACCAATCACAGTCGTAATAAATAATCGGCCTATATATATAGCGGGGTTCATAGAAGGAGAGCAGATCTAATCCATAACATGAGGATCGGTCCTCAACAGTGGATATACCCAACCTGATACCACCGATCTTTTCACCTATGGTGATGATTTACTCTCTTCATATTAAGGATGAGCCTAAATGACCTACTCATATCAAGGATGGGCCTAAGAATAAGGATTGGGCTTCCTTGCCCATTCCATCACATAACAATCTGGGCTTCCTAAGGGCCCAATAAGCACAAGGTGGGCCACATTCCCTATGGACGGCTCGGTATGAACACAAGATGGGCTCCAAGGCTTGGGTGGTCCTATAGGGTATGGTGGAAAGCATCATTATTAAATGCGGGCCCAACGGATTGGGATAGCCTAATCAAGGGAAAGATGGGTAATATAATCATCGGGGGAGGGGGGCAACTGTTAGGGTTAGCCCATTAAGGAAAGATGAGAATGGGCCTAACAATGGGCCCTAGGGAGGGTTACAATGTGGACATCTAACCATCATTGCTCCCAAAGCATGACCCATTTAATATCAACTAGGAACATGGATGGGCATCATAAACATCATTACATACATCCTGGTGGAATCACACATCACAATGGACCTCATATACATCACCTTGGGCCTCACATAAGGGTTTTATATACATCACATTGGGCCTCACTCATGGGCCTCATATAGATCACATTGGGCCTTATACTTGGGCCTTAAATACATCACAATGAGCTGCATCACATGTGCCTAATACATATCACAATGGGCTGTATCACATGGGCCTAACACACATCATAATGAGAAATCACAATGGGCCACATACAATTACAATGGGTCTCATACAATTACAATGGGCCTCATCACATAGGCCTTTCATACATCACACTGGGCCTCACATATCACAATGGGCTGCATCACATGGGCCTCATATACAATCTCAGTGGACCTTATACAAGGGTCTTATACATCAAGTGGGTCACATCACATGGGCCTCAAATACGTCACATCGGGCCTCGTCCGTGGGCCATAAATACATCACAATGGGCCTCTCTCATGGGCCTCATATACATCACAATGGGCCGCATCTCATGAGCCTCTTACGTCGCAATGGGCCGCATTACATGAGCCTCATATACATCAAGTGGGCCACAGCCCATGGGCCTCGAATAGATCACAATGGGCCACAACCCATGGGCCTTGAATACATCACAATGGGCCACAACCCATGGGCCTCCAACATATCGCAATAAGCCTCTCATTCGGGCTCAATATATATCACATCAAGGTGGGACCCACACACAGTATATTTTCATTTATTATATCTACACCATATATCTATTCTTAGAGATTATTATAGAGCATTACCTAAAAATGAATCATATCGAAAGATCATCTGGACCATACCACAAATAGTAGTGGAGATAATGATTTTCACTGTTAACAATTCATCGGGCCCGCCATAACATTTATTTTCCATCCAATCTAATCATAAGGTCACAAAGACCTGGATTAAGAGGAAAACAAATTTCATATTGATCCAAAGCTTTAGGAACCCCAAATGGGTTTCAATGGTAGGCGTTCAAACCTCCACTGATTTGTAATGTGGTCCACCTAATAGACGGTGTGGACATAGAACATATACATCAGCGGTGGTCCCATCGCCCAGCCATCTGGACGGTGTGGATAAGACCCATACATCAGGGTAGGACCTACAAAACTTGCTAGTGTTAATGCAGCAGCGGCATTACTGGGTTGGCCCCCACCATCCAGATGGACGGTTGGTATAAAACACATACCTAATGGTGGGGCCCACAGAACAAGTGACGTCAATATAGCAGCTATGCTGCTCGTAGTGTGCATGGATGGACAGTCTGGATTTAACGCATCGCATGATCAGACCTAGAGAACTGTTGACATCAATCCATCAACCATCTGGTTGGCTAGTCCCTACAGAGATGGACGGTAAGGATGTAAAATATGTATATCACGGTGGGCTCCATCCAGATGGACGGACGACGTGGATGGAATCCATGTATATCATGATAGGTCCCTACAGCACCGTCCATAGATCTCTGGACGGTGGGGTTACATAACACCGACATCAAGGTGGGTCCCATGTCCCACAAACGGAGGACAACTGGGATATCCAACACATACATCAGCGGGACCACCGTCCACGTCCAGGGACTGGACGGTGTGAAAACAAAATACATAGATTAAGGTGGGTCCCACTTGCCCACACGTGTCACACATGTGGGGTGGACGCACACCTCAAAATAGGTGGATGTGGTGTATAAAACACATACATCAAAGAGGGGCCCCACCGTCCTGCCCAATGGACAGTGGGTATAGAATTCATACATTAGGGTGGGCTTCACATGCACCGTCTAGGTGGACGGTGAGAAGATAAAATACATCCATTAAGGTGAGTCTCACCCCCACACGTGCCACCCAAAATGGGACGGACGGTTGGGATATAACCATACCTCATGATCATCCCACAGAACTTGCTGATGTTGTACAGCAGCTGTCTAACTACATGTGGTGCTCCAGCCAATCCACTTCTAGGTGGGTCCACATGTGTGGGACCTACCAGCTGCATTGAATTAAGTAGATATTTGTATTTTCTCTTCATCTAGGCCTATCCAAACGGACAGGCCAACGGGCCTGCTGCTGGATGGTCCAGCAAGGTGGTCCAACATATGAATGACATGGATATAATACATACTTCATGGTGGGGTGCATTAGGGTGGGCCACACACATATCACAAAAGGAGAGAGAGAGAGAGAGAGAGAGAGAGAGAGAACGACGTGATGGAGGGACCCTGCCACTATGGGTCCCTCTAGGATCTACAACATATACATCAAAACGGGTCCCATCACTAGTGGACCTTACATCAAAATCAAGATCTAATGCTATGAACACCCACCGATTTCTCTCCTTCTTGGCTCCTTGGACTCCTAAACTCCTTGGCTTTCCCTTTGATTGAAGTTGATGAAGGTTGGATGGCTAGGATGGGAGATTGGGTGGTAGGAAGTGGGCCACACTAGGCTCCTCTCTTTTCTCTCCGTAGCTTGGACGTCCACACTCTTAGGTTGCGTAGGAGTGAAGAGAGAAATGAGGAGAGAGAGAGTGATGGATGGGAGGGATGGTGATGGGTGTAAGGAAGGGATGGGTGGAGAGAGAGAGTTGTTGGTAAGAGAGGGATGGGTGTTGTACTTAATTGATTGATAGATTAATTTGATAGATTGTAGAGATTCACTTCTCAGGATTTACAATGCGCGACATTTTTTCGCAATAAACGCAGGCCCACAACTCTTGGCCCGGGTATCGCATAGGTGCACAAGACGCGGCGTTGGAACTACAACGACGGTGTGCTCACAAGGGTACAAGTTTCGAGTCGAGTCAACATAAATCTACAGGATGCGACTTAGGGTCATGTGCAAACGCCGATTACAGGTTGCTGGTCATCAGAATTGGATGAGGAGGATCGCGAGAGTCTAAGGAACGGTACAATCTAGGATACGGGCCTTACATATACCATGAAACTTCTACTTGAATCTTCAGTAGCATCCAGTGGATCTTCTACTTGAAGTAAACTTGTAGTTGTAGCTTGATCTTGAACTCGAAGTAAAGTAGAGCTTAAAATTGAAGTAACCATCTTCATGTCTTGCACTTTCCAACTTCATGTGTTGATCTTAAAGGTGAACTTTCCAACACATGAGTGAGCCACATTATAAGTTATTTTGTCCCATCGAAATTTGACAAATAAGGGTGCTTTATACATCACAGCACTTACAATCTCCCCCTTTGTCAAATTCGTGACAAAACATACTTAGAACAAAATACAAATACAAAACTTCACATACTCTCTCAATATGATTAGAAAATCTTACAAAACTTCACACTCTCCCTCAATCTGAGCACAAAATCTACTCCCCCTCAATCTGAGCTTGGACTTGTATGGAATACCTGTATTAACAAATATATTTCCAAACATACAATCCACACAATCCATTCCAACAACATTTGATTTAATCATAACCATAAATCTCTCCCCCTTTTTGTCACAACTTAACAAACGAAGACAAAATGACAATCATAAATAGATAATTGAATGACAATATAAGTAATATGATTAAGAGGAAATCAGGAGAGAAAGGATAAGATTAAAAGAGCATAAAGGAAGTAACATCCAAGAGTATGAATTAAGTCATACAACACAAGCATAAAATAAAGTTATACAATCTAAAGCAAAATCAAAGTTAAGCTAGTCTGAACCAGAAGAAGAAGGATGTGAGATCTGACCTAAGTTCTCATGTGTGCATGTGTGTGCATAAGTGTGCATTTTGTTCATTTTGGTCCCTGGTCCTGCCGGTCTAATTTCGGCGACTCGCGACCTTTGGATTGTGTTGCGGTCATCCTTAAGTTTGATCACATAGACCCGACTCGGATTGACCTGAGACCCATGCCATCTTGTTCGTATCGGCTCCGCGATTCTAACGCCACCTCCCATGCGTTAATCCGACGTGTACATCTCAAGTTATGAGTATTTCATCATGTGGCCCACTTTTTGTACAAATGCATGTGGACCACCTCAATGGCACAATTTCCCATGCACACCACACACACTATACAATTTTCATGGAATAGACACTACCCACCCTAAACACTACCAATAGACCTACTATGCATAACACTTTGTTATTATCACCATAGGCCATTATGGTTTCTCTAACCAAGGAGAGAGAGGCCATGATTGGCTCCCTACAATCTCTCTCTCTTTCTTCTCACTCCCTCATTTCTCTCCTTCTTTCTCTCTTGAAAAAAAAATCCAGCAACCTTCTCCCATCTTCCCTCCATTTCAGCCCCATTTCCCCTCTAATCCTCTCAATCTAACCATCTAAATCCAATCTCACCCATGGATATGGACCCCTTGGTGCATTAGGAGCTAGGAGGTTCAAGTTTAGAGCAATCTAAGGTGGGTGTACTCATAAAACTTAAGATTTCTAATTTCATATTCTTAGATCTCCTCTGTTTTTTTTATGGGAAGTGTAGGACCCACCAATCAATGGTGGAGATCGTACATCATCCCTTAATTGTAGCCAAATGACCTATTTGATGCATGCATGCCCATGCATGGGGTTTTCCCTCTATAGGCCCCCATCATGGAGGAATACTTGGATTCCATGGCATGATAGGTCATCTAGACCTTAGAATCATGGTTGGGATGATATCCCAACCATTGATCTTGAATCTAGAACATGCATGTGGTGGATCTTTGATATAAAATATGAATAGAAGGAATGTATGGTGTGATTGATGAGGGGGGGGGCCTCAATGTGGCGGAGCCCCTCCTCTTGTGGCCGATTCTTTATTTTTTTCTTTATGATAGAATCCTGATCTTGCATGTGTGGCCCACCTTATAGGCCAACAAAAATCCAGACCAACCATGGAGCTTGGACGCCCATAGCGGTCCATCCTTAGACATGTGGCCCCAAAATCTACCTAAATGGGACACATGCAAGGGGTATTTGATGATGGGGAAGGTCTGGACATTTGTGGGGCCCACTGGGGTGGTCCACCACATAAATTTCCGGGCTTAAATCCCATGGAAAATAATGTTTATATTTTAAATCCTTTCTATTATATGTTGCTGTCCAGAATTGTCTGGATAGATTTTTGAGTCATCTTGGGGCCGGATTTTTGGACATTTGGTAAGGATATTTATACCATCTAAGACATGATTCTGAAAGGTTCATATCCCACCTAAAAGTCTACCAAATTTCAGCCCCAACTGACTTGTTTTGGACCTCCAAAAGAGTGAGCCAACATGGGTGATCAACCAGATTTCTGCTACATATGTTGTTGTCCAAATCTGCCTAGATAGATTTTTGGGCCATCTTGGGGCCTGATTTCTGGATCTTTGGTGGGAATACTGAAATAAAATAATATGTGATTCTTTTAACCTTATCACCCATCTACAACCATACCAAATTTCAGCTCCATCTGACCTTCATTGGAGTCCCAAAGGTGTGGTCCAAGTGAGGTGGACAGTCTGGGTTTTCTGCACTGTTCCCGCAACATTCTACCTTGGATAGGTTGAAATTTTGAAATTTATTAAAATACTTTTAGCTGTATAAAAATTATAAAAATTTATAGGGAGGTTGAACACCCATGTTGGGACCCACCTACAAAATTTTGGAGCCAATAGACGCCTGTGCGCACCATGGTGGTGGCTGGACCGGCCCACTATAATATAGTGTCCAGATCAGTCCGATTTTTAAGACAGATTGTCTTATGTGAATTAATTAAAATATTTATAAGTGTCCAAAAATTCTAAAATTTTGTGGAGGTATGGTACACCCATGTTAGGATCTACCTACCAAATTTCACAACCAATGGACCCATGTGTATACCGTGGCGAGGGCCGGACTGGCCTACAATGTTGGGACATCTAGGCTTGTCCAATTTTCTGGACAGATTGTTTTATTTAAATTAATTAAAATACTTAGGAATATCCAAAAATTCTAAAATTTTGTGGGGGTTTGGACCATCTATGAAAGTGTCATCCTATAAAATTTCAGACTCAAAAACATTTGAGCTGACCGTGGTGCGGCTGGGAGTGGCCTACTAGGCAGGGACACCCAGGCTGGGGTGTCCAGCCTGCTTCGTGGGCCCACCTTGATGTGTTGTATATCCCCCCACCCATCCACGTGTGGTCATTAGGGGATTGATCATTGTCCCTTTTCGGTATTCAATTGGGGCCCATTGGGTAGATTTTTGGGCTTGATACCCTAGGCTCATAGGGCTGCCTACACATGGAACGCCCCTACCTTGGGCTGCTGGGCCTGCATTTTAACGACATGGCCCACTTAAAGTAAGTGTTGTATATCCCCCTTCTTATCTGGTGGGACCCTCTGTAATATGTGTGGGTCACCATGGATCAGTAACCCATTTAAATGTTGGGCTTAATAAATGTACTTTTGAGGCCCACCACAGTTGATTTAGTTGGGTCCATGAATGTAGCTAGTTGTTGAACTCTTTAGGCCCAATTGGGCTGGAACTTTCCAGATTGGCCCATTGAACTCTTGGGCCATTTTTACCATACTATTGTGTTGGATTAGTGGGCTGGACTACACAAGTATATGGGCCCTTGGTTGCCCACCAAATCAACTTTATACTTGGGCCGGGTTGTAGGCCCAACTTACTTGACTAAGAGCATGACATTTGCCCATGTGATTTGAGCAATGGGCTGCCCACTAGGCCATCACAATAAATGGGATTAGTGGCCTTTATGTTGGGCCCTAAACTTTCCCCTTGGATCCATGTTTTGGATAGGCCTTGGGCCGCCTTTCTGAAGCCCAACATGAATGTATGTGGTATGTAATGGCTGCCCATTTCTTATTTCTAATATTGTGTGGGCCTTGGGCCTTGATCCGTAATCGATTAGAGATGGGCTACCTTTTGGGGACCAATTATGGTTGGATGTCCACATTGGTGACCCTAAGGTAGGTCCATGGGCTTCTATGAGTGGTTAAAGGCCCACCATAGACCTTTGCTAGGCTCGTTTATTATTGTTCTCTTTAGTCTCGTAGTCTACCCCAGGTATATGGGCCCCCATTAGAGGTTGTATTCCTTATGAGGAATTGATTAAGTACCTAGACCCTTCATTGTTAGGTAGAGAGTTCATCTTTACCTCATTGGCACCCCTATTTATCTTCATGGCCCACTCCCATACGCATCATATGCATGCTTGGTTGAGGTATGATTGGCCATGGTTGTGTCATTGTGTAGGACATGTCGGTATCTCTCCGAGAGATGGATACTTAGGATTGATGCATGGGTGATTGTGTGATTCATGCATCTGACATTGCATAGCTTATGGATATCTGCCCTTACTTCATCAGGGCCTTGCCTCCACAGGAGTATTCATAGATGGCCGTATGTGTGGACACCGAAAATATAAGTTGAGCATACCGGGTGCATAGGATGCCCATGGGTGAAATTTCTAAAACTTCCATGGTACCAAGGATCTGCTCCAATGCCGTAACCGAGTGGAATATATGAGCGCATAAGGGTCTTATACCATTAGGCCGTGACTCCCACTGTCGTATAGTCGGTTGGATAGGGGTGTAGCCTTACTCGCCTGATGTAAGGGAGCATTGCTAGGCTGAGTCTGACCAGCTCATGAATGGGTCCGCTACCTTCAGGCCTTGCTGGTGATTAGCTATCCGCAGGCAGGATAGTGAGGTCTCTTACGCTCTTTTGACTGTGCGGGGTCTGTAAAGCGGCAGTCATCCAACAGTGTAATGGACCCTGGTGATTTCCTTATGATGGAAATGTACTTGATATGTGGATTAGATATGAGCACTGACATTACTTTGCATTGCATTTGCATCAGCTGTGTAAGCCTCATATTGCATTACAATACTCATCGCATTACAGTACTCATGGCATTACAGTACTCATTGCATTACAGTACTCATCGCATTACAGTACTCATGGCATTACAGTACTCATTGCATTATACAGCCTTAGTATAGCTTCCTGCATTATTGTACTGCATTGGTATAGTTTCTTGCATTCATAATAGCCTTGGTAAGGCTAGTGGTATTGATATTGATCATGACTCCCTTCCGCATTCTCTATCTTCTTCTGAGCACCATTGTCACACACTTACACCACCCTCTAAGCTTGTATAAGCTTATGCACGATTGATGCGTGCAGGAGATCCTAAGCAGGCGTTGCAGTGGCAGAGTTTGGATTAAAGCTGAGCTTGAGGACCCAATGTTGTAGATCATCTTCCTTCTTTCTTCTGTTATCTTATGTATGTCCTTTTGGACCTTATGGATACTTGTAAAAGTTTAAATTCATAGTGGATTTTGCGATGTGTGCCTTTGTTATTCTCAGATTTACTTGTTGTGATCTTGGGTATGCTCGTATTGGAATTGATTATATTTTTATGAAAATCCTCCCTCTAGGATCCCAGGATCGGAACCTGTCTCAGGAGCCGAGAATGGGGTACTACGGAGGTTGTTGCAACCAGAACCGGTCATCGGGTTCCTTGTGAGTCCGGTTACCGAAACTGGGGCATGACAGGAGTTGGTATCATCATCCCTTAGTTGTGGCCAAATGGCTTATTTGATGCATCATGCCCATGCATGGGGTTTTCCCTCTATAGGCCCCCATCATGAAGGATTACTTAGATTCCATGGCATGATAGGTCATATAGACCTTAGAATCATGGTTGGGATGACATCCCAACCATTGATCACATGCATGTGGTGGATCTTTGATGTAACATATGAATAGAAGGAATGCATGGTGTGATTGATGAAGGGGAGGGCTTCAATGTGGTAGAGCCCCTCCTTTTGTGACCGATTCTTTATATTTTTTTTCCTTATGATAGAATCCTGATCTTGCATGTGTGGCCCAGCTTGTAGGCCAACAAAAATTTGACCAACCATGGAGATTGGACACCCATAACGGTCCATCCTTAGACATGTGGCCCCAAAATCTACCTAAATGGGACACATGCAAGGGGTATTTGATGATGGGGAATCTGGACATTTGTGGGGCCCACTGGGGTGGTCTACCACACAAATTTCCGGGCTTAAATCCCATGGAAAACAATGTTTATATTTAAAATCCTTTCTATTATACGTTGTTGTCCAGAATTGTCTGGACAGATTTTTGAGCCATCTTGGGGCCGGATTTTTGGACATTTAATAAGGATATTTATACCATCTAATACATGATTCTGAAAGGTTCATATCCCACCTAAAATTCTACCAAATTTCAGCCCCAACTGATCCTTTTTGGACCTCCAAAAGAGTGAGCCAACATGGGTGATCAACCAGATTTCTGCTACATATGTGTTGTCCAAATCTCCCTAGACAGATTTTTGGGCCATCTTGGGGCCTGATTTCTGGATCTTTGGTGGGAATACTGAAATAAAATAATATGTGATTCTTGTAACCTTATCACTCATCTACAACCATACTAAATTTCACCCCCATCTGACCTTCACTGGGGTCCCAAAGGTGTGGTCCAAGTGGGGTGGACAGTCTGAATTTTCTCCACTGTTCCAGCAACATTTCAACCTGGACAGGTTGGAATTCCAACATTTATTAAAATACTTTTGGGTGTCTAAAAATTCTAAAAATTTATGGAAAGGTGGTACACCCATGTTGGGACACACATATAAAATTTTGGAGCCAATACGAGCCTGTACGCACCATGGTGGTGGCTGGACCGGCCCACTATAATATGGTGTCCAGATAAGTCCGATTTTTAGAATAGATTGTCTTATGTGAATTAATTAAAATATTTATAGGTGTCCAAAAATTCTAAAATTTTGTGGAGGTGTGGTACACCCATTGTACGATCTACCTACAAAATTTCAAAGCCAATGGACCCCTGTGTACACCGTGGCGAGGTCCGGATTGGCCTACCATGTTGGGACATCCAGGCCTGTCCGATTTTCTAGACAGACTGTATTGTTTAAATTAATTAAAATACTTAGGAAAATCTAAAAATTTTGAAATTTTGTGGGAATTTGGACCATCTATGAAAGTGTCACCCTACAAAATTTCAGACCCAATGGACATTTTATCTGAGCGTGGTGTGGTTGGGAGTGGCCCACTAGGAAGGGACACCCAGGCCGGGGTGTCCAGCCTGCTTCGTGGGCCCACCTTGATGTGTTGTATATCCCACCACCCATCCATGTGTGGTCCTTAGGGGATTGATCATTGTCCCTTTTTGGTATTCAATTGGGGCCCATTGGGTAGATTTTTAGGCCTGATACCCTGGGCTCATAGGGCCGCCTACACATGGAACGCCCCTACCTTGTGCTGCTGGGCCTGCATTCTAATGGCATGACCCACTTGAAGTAAGTGTTGCATAGTCTCCCCTTCTTATCTGGTGGGACCCACTGTAATATGTGTGGGTCACCATGGGTCAGTAACTCATTTAAATTAAATAAATTTCTGGACTCCAGCAGGCCCAGGAAGTGGGTGGACTGGAATTTCAGTAAGGGCCCAAATTTACTGCATAGTTGATCTTTTGGAGCCGTGGCGGCCCACCATATTTAAGGGAGTGTTGCACACACTCTTTTTCCCCCCTTAGACATTTTGGGCTTAATGAGTGCCCTGTTGAGGCCCACCTTTGTGGTGGTTTTGTGGGATAGCCTTAACCAGAATTTTTGATAGTTTTGTAGGCTCAATGGGCTAGGAACTTCTTTCTTAAGCCCAAGTTTGTACAAGGGCTGACCATATTGGTTTACAAGCCTAATGGGCTGTCTACAAGCTGATCATGTGCATTTATTAGCCTTGATGCCCTCATAAAATGCTTAATTGTGGGCTAACTTGCAAGGCCCATATAAATGTATATTGTGGAGGGCCTTGATAAGTCTTTGGGCTGATGTAGCAAGGCCCACACTGTCAGTGTAAGCCTTGCCCATGTGTATTATTGGACTTACGGGCTGCCCTCAAGTCCACCATAATGTATGAATTGGATGGCTTTTGTTTGGGCCATTTCTTTTGGGCTCATTATGTGATATATTGTATGCATATTGTGTTAGCAAGTAGGCCGTGTGGACTCAGTTCTTTTGGATAGGCCCATTAATCTTGGGCCTATACTCTAGTATATATTGTGATGGGCTTAGGGACAATAATACACAAGAGGTTAGGCCCTTGGCTGCCCACTAAACTGACCCTATACTTAGGCCAAAAGTGAGGCCCAACTCACTTGTGTTAAATGTGAAACTTGCCCATGTAAATGAATTACTGGGCTTCCCAAGAAGCCCACCACAATATATGGATTTATGACCTCTATGGTTGGGCCCAAACCTTTCTTAAGGGTCCACCATGCTACCTAAGTGTTGGGCTTTGAGTATAAGCCCACTAGGCCATGGATTTGCCTTAGGCCTTGGGCCTTAGTCCATTTTTAAGTAGTGGCGGGCTACCTCTTGGAAACCAGTTGAGGTTAGATGTCCTCCTGGGTAATCCTAAGGTAGGCCTATAGGTGTCTCTATGGGTGGTTAAAGGCCCACCATAAGCCCTAGGCCATTTTTTTAAGGATCAATGTGAATGTATGTGGAACCTACCTTAACGCATGTTTAGTCCAGGCTATCCAAGCCTTGGATCGCCCGATCATGGAGGCACTCTCTGCCTTGGGTTGCTACTGGATTCACAATCTAGTAGCAGGCCCACTTGATCTTTTCTTGATGTATATACACTCTTCATCTGGTGGGGTCCCCCAGTGAGTATAGTTGACCTTCATGAGATTATTTCCACATCGTTAAGTAATTTCTGGACCTTAGTAGACCCGGGAAGTCAAACGGGCCAAAAGTTTATCAAAGGGCCTTAAATGTACATTGTTATAGTTGAGACTTTAGTTGGCTGTGGGGCCCACCATATTGAGAACTTGTGTACGTGTTACATGCTTATGTTTTCTTATAATATTTGAACTTAATCAGTGTTACCCACCAAGTCCAACTCAATGCATGGATTCTATGGCCACTGGGAATCGAGCTTTGGGCCTTAATTCTCCTCTTAGGGCCCAGGTTGTTAAAAATTGGCATTATATCTTCTTATGGCCTATTATGAGGGATATATGTGTGTGGTTACCTATGTTCTTATCGTGAATGTAGGGCCTTGGGCCTTGTATCCATATAGTTCGTGGTTGAGATGCCTCTTAGGGAATGGTGGTTAAATGTTTCCATTATGGACCCCTCTAGGCCCGATTGTATCTAAATGTGATTAGATGCTCATCTTAGACTCTTGTTAGGCTCATTTCCACATTACTTAGACCCGTAGCTTGTATACTTAGTTCGTGGGCTACCCTAGGTAAATGGGCCACCACTAGAAGTTGGATTCCTTAAGGATATTGTCAAGTACCTGGTCTTGGTTCCTTCTTGGATATGTGGAATGTAATATACATTGTGTATTGCCCTATAGTGTGATTAAATTCATCCTCATGACCATGTGCATCATTGTATGCTTGGTTGAGACTGTGTGTGTGGTCATATTATGTCATTGGACATTACATGATACCTTCCCCGAGAGACGTAGTATCCCCTCTTGAGCACGTTGAATGCTTGGGATTGATGCATGGTTGATTGTGTGATTCATGCATTTGACATTGCATCGCATATGAGCATTATCGTCCTTGCTTCATCAGGGTTGTAGCCTCTACAGATACAACATGGATGGCTATGTTTGGACACCGAAAATGTTACTTGAGCATATCGGGTGCATAGGATGGCCATGGGTGAAATTCCCAAAACTTCCATTTTATTAAGGATCTTGTCCAACGGCGTGACTTGGTGGTATATATGAGCGCATGAGGGCCTTATACCGTTAGGCCGCGACTCCCACTGTCAAGTAGTCGGTTGGATAGGAGTGTGGCCTTACTCGCCCGATGTAAGGGGGCATTGCTTGGTTGAGTCTGACCAGCTCGTGAATGGGTCCGCTACCTTCGAGGCCTTCTTTGGTGATTGGTGTCCATGAGCGGGGTAGTGAGGTCTCTTATGCTCGTTTGACTGTACGGGGTCTATAGAGTGACAGTCATCCAACAGTGTAATGGACCCCGGTGATTTCCTTATGATGGAAATGTATTTGATATGTGGATTGGATATGAGCACTGGCATTACTTCGCATTGCATTTGCATCGGCTGTGTAAGCCTCATATTGCATTACAGTACTCATATTGCATTACAGTACTCATTGCATTACAGTACTCATCGCATTACAATACTCATGGCATTACAGTACTCACTGCATTACAGTACTCATTGCATTATATAGCCTTGGTATGGCTTCCTGCATTATTGTACTGCCTTGGTATTGTTTCTTGCATTCATGATAGCCTTGGTAAGGCTAGTGGTATTGGTATTGATCATGACTCCCTTCTGCATTCTCTATATTCTTCTGAGCACTATTATCACACACTTTCACCACCCTCTTAGCTTTCTATAAGCTTATGCATGATTGATGCGTACAGGATATCCTAGGCAGGCATCGTAGCAGCAGAGCGTGGAGTAGAGTTGAGCTTAAGGACTCCATTGTTGCTGACTCTTTTCTCTCTTTTCCCATTTTCTTATGTATGTCCTTTCGGACCTGATGTAAGCTTGTAAAAGTTCAAATTCTTAATGAATTTTGTGATAGGTATCCTTTGTTACTTCCAAATGTACTTGCTGTGATCTTGGGTATGCTCGTATTGGTAATAATTATACTGTTATGAAAATCCTCCTTATAGGATCCCAGGATCGGAACCTACCTCAGGAGCCAAGAATGGGGTACTACGGAGGCTGTTGCGGCCAGAACTGGCCATCGGGTTCCTTGTGAGTCCGGTTACCGAGTCTGGGGTGTGATAAGAGTTGGTATCAGAGCATAGCAAGTAATTTTGAAATAACTTGGTATAGTATCACATATCTGCTATGAGCTTAGGATAAGTAGTGTCCCGAGTACGTTTTCCTCGTTCCGTTTGAGCCTTCAAGGATTCTAATTCCTAAGCATCCATCACCTTTATTCTTTCTGTAGACCATGCCGTCTAGTCGTGGTGCCCCTGATTGTGACGCCCGTGGTTCCCATGGACATGGTTCTCATTCCGCTTTAGCAATTCGAGTGACTTTTGTTCCACCATCTGAGATTCCTATTTCCCATTTGGAGCCCGTCGTACCTATTCCTGAGGCTCCCTTCATACCTGTGCTTCCGCCAAAGGCCAGTGCTACCCCTACTTATCTGACGATTCCTGTAGGAGCTGAGCATCTCCAGTAGTTGATGCAGGTCATCACTGATGTTCTTAAGACCAGTCAGCTCGTTCCTAAGATGCCCGGACAGGCAGAATAGGAGTGTGCGAGTCCCCTTCTGCGAGATTCGACTCTGCAGCGTGCTCCGTTGGTGGTATTTTTACTTTAGGGCGAGGCCGAGTGGACTAGTTCGCAGAGGGATCATGATCAGAGGAGAGGCCGCAAGAGGTAGGCCCCCTCCGGTAGCTCACGACAGTGTCGACAGCGGCAGAGGTGAGTAACCTATCTAGCCGCCAGAGCATCAGCATCACATACAACAGCTTCTTCTTCTAGGCTGTTTACTGGCATTTGCTATGGATGTGGGCAGATGGGACACCGTAGGCGCAAGTGTCCCCATCAACAGGATGGACCTTCACAGCTACCGCAGTAGCAGAAGAGATCGCAGATGCAGAAGAGATAGACACCTCCCTAGCCACCTCAGGCTTGATTTTGCGCGACCTAGCAGGACCCTTAGTTATTAGGAGAGTTGTTATGGGTGTTCCCCTTGCCTCCGTTTGTAAGTCTTATGTTTTGGTGCATCGCACCCTTTTCGTATCCAAAGGCTTTTGTTCACTCAGATTGCCATTAGAGTCTGCCGTAAGAGATTGTCAGTATCGACACTTTTTTGGAAGATCCCTGTGTTAGGCCGATGATATTATCATGTTCCTTTTTGGTTGGTGAGATGTCTTACTGGCTAAATAGTTTTGTATTACCAATGTTAAGCTTGTTTTGTTGTCTAGGCAGTATTCTTGGTTAGGGATGGTAGGCCAAATTGCAAGTTTTGTGGCCGAGTGTGATGCTTGCCAGCGTGTCAAGGCCAATCCTCTGAGACCCCCCTAGTCCCTTGCAGCTGTTGAGTATCTCAAAGTGGAAGTAGGAGAGTGTATTGATGGATTTCATCGTAGGTTTGCCGAGATTAGGGAGCGTTATCCCCATTTGTTCGATGATTGATTATACGTATTGCTTGTGTTGCCTTTTCTTGATTGATGATTGATATATATGATGATGTTATACATTTCGTTGTCTCAGTTTTGTCAATTTCGAGGATGAAATATCTTTGTTGGTGGGGAGGATTGTGAGACTCGACCTGAGTTCTCATGTGTGCATGTGTGTGCATAAGTGTGCATTTCGTTCATTTTGGTCCCGCGGTCCTACCGGTCGAATCCCGGGGACTCGTGACCCTTGGATTATGTTGCAGTCATCCATAAGTTTGGTCACATATACCTGACTTGGATTGACCTGCGACCCATTCCATCTTGTCCGTATCGGTGCCACGATTCTAACGCCGCATCCCATGCGTTAATCCGACGTGTACATCTCAAGTTATAAGCATTTCATCATGTGGCCCACTTTTTGTACAAATACATGTGAACCACCTCAATGGCACAATTTCCCATGCACACCACACACACTACATAATTTTCATGGAATAGACACTACCCACCCTAAACACTACTAATAGACCTACTAAGCATAGCACTTTGTTATTGTCACCATAGGCCATTATAGTTTCTCTAACCAAGGAGAGAGAGGCCATGATTGCCTCCCTACAACTCTCTCTCTCTCTCTCTCTCTTCTCACTCCCTCATTTCTCTCCTTCTTTCTCTCTTGAAAAAAGAATCCAGCAACCTTCTCCCCATCTTCCCTCCATTCCAGCCCCATTTCCCCTCTAATCCTCTCAATCTAACCATCTAAATCCAATCTCACCCATGGATATGGACCCCTTGGTGCACTAGGAGCTAGGAGGTCCTAGTTTGGAGCAATATAAGGTGGGTGTACTCATCGAACTTAAGATTTCTAATTTCATGTTCTTAGATCACCTTTATTTTTTCATGGGAAGTGTAGGACCCACCAATCAATGGTGGAGATCGTACATCATCCCTTAGTTGTGACCAAATGGCCTATTTGATGCATGCATGCCCATGCATGGGGTTTTCCCTCTATAGGCCCCTATCATGGAGGATTACTTGGATTCCATGGCATGATAGGTCATCTAAACCTTAGAATCATGGTTGGGATGACATCCCAACCATTGATCTTGAATCTAGAACATGCATGTGGTGGATCTTTGATGTAACATATGAATAGAAGGAATGTATGGTGTGATTGATGAAGGGGAGTGCCTCAATGTGGCGGAGCCCCTCTTCTTGTGGCCGATTCTTTATTTTTTTTCCTTATGATAGAATCCTGATCTTGCATGTGTGGCCCAGCTTGTAGGCTAACAAAAATCTTGACCAACCATGGAGCTTGGACACCCATAGTGGTCCATCCGTAGACATGTGGCCCCAAAATCTACCTAAATGGGACACATGCAAGGGGTATTTGATGATGGGGAAGGTCTGGACATTTGTGGGGCCAACTGGGGTGGTCCACCACACATATTTCCGGGCTTAAATCCCATGGAAAACAATGTTTATATTTTAAATCCTTTCTATTATATGTTGCTGTCCAGAATTGTCTGGACAGATTTTTGAGCCATCTTGGGGCCGGAGTTTTGGACATTTGGTAAGGATATTTATACCATCTAATACATGATTCTGAAAGGTTCATATCCCACCTGAAATTCTACCAAATTTTAGCCCCAACTGACCCTTTTTGGATCTCCAAAAGAGTGAGCCAACATGGGTGATCAACCAGATTTCTGCTACATATGTTGTTGTCCAAATCTGCCTAGACATATTTTTGGGCCATCTTGGGGCCTGATTTCTGGATCTTTGGTGGGAATGCTGAAATAAAATAATATGTGATTCTTGTAAACTTATCACCCATCTACAACCATACCAAATTTCAGCCCCATCTGACCTTCATTGGGGTCCCAAAGGTGTGGTCCAAGTGAGGTGGACAGTCAGGATTTTCTGCACTGTTCCACCAACATTTCACCCTGAACAGGTTGGAATTCCAAAATTTATTAAAATACTTTTGGGTGTCTAAAAATTCTAAAAATTTATAGAGAGGTGGTCCACCCATGTTGAGACCCACGTACAAAATTTTGGAGCCAATGGACGCCTGTGCGCACCATGGTGGTGGCTGGACCGGCCTACTATAATATGGTGTCCAGATCAGTCCAATTTTTAGGACAGATTGTTTTATGTGAATTAATTAAAATATTTACAGGTGTCCAAAAATTTTAAAATTTTTTAGAGGTGTGGTACACCATGATAGGATCTACCTACCAAATTTCAGGGCCAATGGACCCCTTTGTACACTGTGGCGAGGGCCGGACTGGCCTACCACGATGGGACATCCAGGCCTGTCCGATTTTTTGGACAGACTGTTTTGTTTAAATTAATTAAAATACTTAGGAATATCCAAAAATTCTCAAATTTTGTGGGGGTTTGGAACATCTATGAAAGTATCACCTTACAAAATTTAAGACCCAATGGACATTTGAGCTGACCGTGGTTCGGCTGGGAGTGGCCCACTAGGCAGGGACACCCAGGCTGGGGCGTCCAGTCTGCTTCATGGGCCCACCTTGATGTGTTGTATATCCCGCCACCCATCCATGTGTGGTCCTTAGGGGATTGATCATTGTCCCTTTTCAGTATTCAACTTGGGCCTACCTTGGGCTCATAGGGCTGCCTACACATGGAACACCTCTACCTTGGGTTGTTGGGCCGGCATTCTAATGGCATGGTCCACTTGAAGTAAGTGTTGCATATTCCCCCCTTCTTATCTGGTGGGACCCACTGTAATATGTGTGGGTCATCATGGGTCAGTAACCCATTTAAATTAAATAAATTTTTGGACTCCAGCAGGCCCAGGAAGTGGGTGGACTGGAATTCCAGTAAGGGCTCAAATTTACTGCATAGTTGATCTTTTGGAGCCGTGGCGGCCCACCATATTTAAGGGAGTGTTGCACACACTCTTTTTCCACCCTTAGACATTTTGGGCTTAATGAGTGTCCTCTTGAGGCCCACCTTTGGGGTGGTTTTGTGGGCTAGCCTTAACCATAATTTTTGATAGTTTTGTAGGCTCAATGGGCTAAGAACTTCTTTCTTAAGCCCAAGTTTGTTCAAGGGCTGACCTTATTGATTTACGGGCCAAATGGGCTGTCTACAAGCTGATCATGTGCATTTTTTAGCCTTGATGCCCTCATAAAATGCTTAATTGTGGGCTAACTTGCAAGGCCCACATAAATGTATATTGTGGAGGGCCTTGCTAAGTCTTTGGGCTGATGTGGCAAGGCCCACACTGTCAGTATAGGCCTTGCCCATGTGTATTATTGGACTTACGGGCTGCCCTCAAGTCCACCATAATGTATGAATTGGATGGCTTTTGTTTGGGCCATTTCTTTTGGGCCCATTATATGTTATATTATATGCATGTTGTGTTAGCAAGTAGGCCTTGTAGACTCAGTTCTTTTGGATAGGCCCATTGATCTTGGGCCTATACTCTCCTATCTATTGTGATGGGCTTAGGGATAATAATACACAAGAGGTTGGGCCCTTGGCTACCTACTAAACTGACCTTGTACGTGGGCCGAAAGTGAGGCCCAACTCACTTCTGTTAAATGTGAAACTTGCCCATGTAAATGAATTACTGGGCTGCCCAAGAAGCCCACCATAATATATGGATTTATAACCTCTATGGTTGGGCCCAAACCTTTCTTAAGGGCCCACTATGCTACCTAAGTGTTGGGCTTTGAGTATAAGCCCACTAGGCCATGGATTTGCCTTAGGCCTTGGGCCTTAGTTCATGTTCGGGTAGTGGCGAGCTACCTCTTGGAAACCAGTTAAGGTTGGATGTCCTCCTGGGTGATCCTAAGGTAGGCCTATAGGTGTCTCTATGGGTGGTTAAAGGCCCACTATAAGCCCTAGGCCATTTGTTTAAGGATCAATGTGAATGTATGTGGAACCTACCTTAACGCATGTTTGGTCCAGGCCATCCAAGCCTTGGATCGCCGATCATGGAGGCACTCTCGCTTGGGTTGGTTCTTCTTGGATTCACAATCTAGTAGCAGGCCCACTTGATCTTTTCTTGATGTATACACACTCTTCATCTGGTGGGGTCCCCCAGTGAGTATAGTTGGCTTTCATGAGATTATTCTCACATAGTTAAGTAATTTCTGGACCTTAGCAGACCCAGGAAGTCAAACGGGCCAAAAGTTTATTAAAGGGCCTTAAATGTACATTGTTATAGTTGAGACTATAGTTGGTTGTGGGGCCCACCATATTGAGAACTTGTGTATGTGTTACATGCTTATGTTTTCTTATAATATTTAGACTTAATCAGTGCACCCACCAAGTCCAACTCAATGCATGGATTCTATAGCCATTGGGAATCGAGCCTTAGGCCTTAATTCTCCTCTTAGGGCCCAGGTTGTTAAAAATTGGTATTATATCTTCTTATGGCCTATTATGAGGGATATATGTGTGTGGTTACCTATGTTCTTATCGTGAATGTAGGGCCTTGGGCCTTGTATCCATATAGTTCGTGGTTGAGATGCCTCTTGGGGAATGGTGGTTAAATGTCCCCATTATGGACCCCTCTAGGCTCGATTGATCTAAATGTGATTAGATACTCATCTTAGACTCTTGTTAAGCTCATTTCCACATTACTTAGACCCGTAGCTTGTATACTTAGTCGTGGGCTACCCTAGGTAAATGGGCCCCACTAGAAGTTGGATTCCTTAAGGATATTGTCAAGTACCTGGTCTTGGTTCCTTCTTGGATAGGAGAAATGTAATATACACTGTGTATCGCCCTATAGTGTGATTAAATTCATCCTCATGACCATGTGCATCATTGTATGCTTAGTTGACACTGTGTGTGGTCATATTGTGTCATTGGGCATTGCATGATACCTTCCCTGAGGGACGTAGTATCCCCTCTTGAGCACGTTGGATGCTTGGGATTGATGCATGGTTGATTGTGTGATTCATGCATCTGACATTGCATAGCATATGAGCATTATCGCCCTTACTTCATCAGGGTTGTAGCCTCTACAGATACATCGTGGATGGCCATGTTTGGACACCAAAAATGTTACTTGAGCATCCGGGTGCATAGGATGCCCATGTGTGAAATTTTTAAAACTTCCATGGTACTAAGGATCTTGTCCAACGACGTGACTGGGTGGTATATATGAGCGCATGAGGGCCTTATACCGTTAGGCTGCGACTCCCACTGTCGTGTAGTCAGTTGGATAGGGGTGTGGCCTTACTCGCCTTATGTAAGGGGGCATTGTTAGGCTGAGTCTGACCAGCTCGTGAATAGGTCCACTACCTTCAGGCCTTGCTGGTGATTGGCTGTCCGCAGGCAGGGTAGTGGGGTCTCTTATGCTCGTTTGAATGCGGGGTGCGTAGAGCGGCAGATTCATCCGATGAGTGTAATGGACCCGGTGATTTTCTTATGATGGAAATGTATTTGATATGTGGATTGGATATGAGCACTGACATTACTTCACATTGCATTTGTATCGGCTGTGTAAGCCTCATATTGCATTACAGTACTCATATTGCATTACAGTACTCATTGCATTACAGTACTCATCGCATTAAAATACTCATGGCATTACAGTATTCATTGCATTATATAGCCTTGGTATGGCTTCCTGCATTATTATACTGCCTTGGTATAGTTTCTTGCATTCATGATAGCCTTGGTAAGGCTAGTGGTATTGGTATTGATCATGATTCCCTTCTGCATTCTCTATATTCTTCTGAGCACTATTATCACACACTTTCACCACCCTCCAAGCTTTCTATAAGCTTATGCACGATTGATGCGTGCAGGAGATCCTAGGCAGGTGTCGTAGCAGCAGTGCGTAGAGTAGAGTTGAGCTTAAGGACTCTAGTGTTGCTGACTCTTTTCTCTCTTTTCCCATTATCTTATGTATGTCCTTTCGGACTTGATGTAAGCTTGTAAAAGTTCAAATTCTTAGTGAATTTTGTGATTTATATCCTTTGTTACTTCTAGATGTACTTGCTGTGATCTTGGGTATGCTCATATTGGTAATGATTATACCGTTATGAAAATCCTCCTTGTAGGATCCCAGGATCGGAACCTGCCTCAGGAGCTGAGAATGGTGTACTATGGAGGCTGTTGCGGCTAGAACCGGCTATCGGGTTCCTTGTGAATCTGGTTACCGAGTCTGGGGCGTGACAAAGGAGGTGGGATAAATAAGTCGATCTGATGAAATCCTTTAGTAATGTGATGAAAATTTTTCGCATATACTTCATTGAAGACTTGTGACTTTCAGTCAGATTGTCCTGTGAAACTTTCAATTCAACCACCTTCTCCTTTAAAGATCGAAGGCGATCATCAAATTAAGACAGTTGAAAGTCAGGATCAGCTCGACCGATTGTGTTGCACTGAAAATTTTAAATAATTTTAAAATTTTTTAAAATTTTTCAAAATTTTTTAACATAAAAATTACATAAAAAATGAAAAAAATAACATGATTTAATTAATTTGAAATACACATAACAATATTGTGTTTTAATTTGGAATATATATTCTTGGTTTAGTCATAATGTCAGCAAGCTGATTTTCGATTAGGATATATTTTAAAAAAATGCTTTAAATCTTCAACCAATTCTCGAATATAATGATAACGAATGTCTATATGCTTTGTACGAGAATGTTGGATGGGATTTTTTGAAATATTAATTGCGTTAGAGTTATTGCAATATAAGATCATTGTATCTTGTGCAATTCCGTAATCGGTTAGCATTCTTTTCATCCAAACCAGCTGGGTACATGCATTACTAGCCGTAATGTATTTAGCCTCAACTATAGATAAAGAAACTAAACTCTGTTTCTTACTGTGCCAAGAAACTAAACATTACCAACATAGAAACATCCGCCACTGGTAGCTTTTTTATCATTGATGTTCCCTGCCCGGTTAACATCTGTATATCTAGCTACTTGTACATTTGTATCATTCGGATACCAAAGGCCGAAGTTAACAGTACTTGTAACATATCTAATTATGCGCTTAATAGCAATAAGATGTGATTCTTTTGGATCAAATTAATATCTAGCACAAATTCCTACACTGAAAGCAATATCTAGTCTACTAGCAGTTAAGTATAAGAGACAACCAATCATGCTGCAATATAAGCAAGAGTCTATACTTTTACCTATTTCATCCTTTGAAAGTTTGAGAGTCGTACTCATAGGAGTATTGAATTTCTTACCGTTCTCGAATCTAAACTTCTTAATCAAATTTAAGGTATATTTGGTTTGAGAAATGAAGATACCATCTTCTTCATGTTTAACTTGTAAACCGAGAAAGTAATTCAATTCTCCAACCATACTCATCTCGAACTTGGATTTCATATGCTCTGCAAAATCAACGGAATGTTAGTGCTTGTAGAACTATAGATAATATCATTAACATAGATCTGTACAATTAGTATGTGTTCATTGTATTTTTTAACAAATGAAGTTTTATCAACACTTCCCATGATAAAATTGTGACTGAGTAAAAACTTAGTCAGCTTCTCATACCATGCCCTGGAAAATTGTTTTAGGCAGTAAAGTGCCTTTTTAAGGCGATATATATGATTAGAGTGTTTAGGGTCCTCAAAACCCTTAGGTTGTTCAACAAAGAACTCTTTATGTAGATCACCATTTAAGAATGCACTTTTAACATTCATTTGATATATATTGAATTTTTTTAAAGCAAGTAATGGATATAAACAATCTGATGGATTCAAGGCAAGCTACTAGCATAAAGGTTTCATCATAATCGATTCCTTCTATTTGAGTGTACCCTTGTACAACCAGTCTAGCCTTGTTTCTAATTATATTTTCCATTTCATCAAATTTGTTTTTGAAAATCCATTTGGTTCCAATTATATGTTTATTAGTTAGTCTTAGAACCAAATACTAGACATCATTCCTAACAAATTGATTTAACTCTTCTTGCATGGGTACAATCCAATTTTCATCAGTAAGTACTTCTTTTACGTTGGCTGGTTCAATTTGAGAAGTAAAGCAAACATAATTGCAAATATTCTCTAATTGTTTTCTTGTTCGCACACCAGTGAAAAGATTACCTAATATCTGATCAATAGGATGATCTTTGACTGATCTTAGTTCAGTATTAATTGGACTGGATGAAGAGTCAGGTTTCTCAATTAAATTGACTTCATCATCTTCTATACTAGGTATGGGTGTCATCAAGTGATCATTAATTACAACATTAATGGATTCCTGGATCACTCCTATTCTTTTATTAAGAACACAATATGCTCGACTATTCAGAGCATAACCTAAGAATATCCCTTCATCACTCTTAGGTTCAAACTTCCCTATGTTTTCATAGTCACATAATCTGAAGCACTTACTTCTAAAAATTTGAAAGTACTTAACAGTTGGTTTCTTATTGAACCATAACTTATAAGTTATTTTATCTTTTCATTTTTTTACATACACATGTTTATAATATAACATGCGGTATTTATAGCTTCAGCCCATAAGTTTTTAGGTAAATTCATGCTATTTAGCATAACATTGGCCATCTCTTATAACACTCTATTCTTCCTTTCAACAACCCCATTTTGTTGAGGTGTTTTAGGAGTAGAAAACTCATGCGATATGCCATGATCAGTACAGTATTTCTCAAAATTACTATTTTCGAATTCAGTACCATGATCACTTCCGTTCTTGATAACATTAATTTCTTTTTCAATTTGAATTCGTTTTAGTATTCTTTTGACTTCATCGAGAGTTTCAGATTTTTCTCTTATAAATGTTACCCAAGTAAATTTGGTAAAGTCATCAACAATAACCAAAAAGTACTTTTTGCCTCTACTCTCCATTCTGGTCGGTCCAACTAAATCCATATGGAGAAGTTCAAGAGGTTTGGTTGTGCCAAAGAAGTTCACTTTCTTATAATTGCTCCTAGTTTGTTTGCCAATTTGGCATGCACCACATATTTTATCAACCTTTTTTAGTTTGGGTAGACCTCGAATAAGATCAATTTTGCTCAGTTTATAGAGGTTTCGGTAGTTAAAATGTCCAAGACTTTATGCCATAATTCTATTTCGTCTATTTGGACCATGTAACATGAAAATTTAGAAGAGCAAGACTCATTGATAATATAGCAATTTTCAGAAGTCCTACGACCATTTAATATCACACAACCTTTCTCATTTGAAATCTCACATCCTTGATTAGTAAATTTTACGCTATGTTTGTTATCGCAAATTTGAGATATACTTAGAAGATTGTGTTTAAGACCTTCAACATATAAGATGTTTTCAAAAGGAGGAAAGTTAGAGAGTTGAATAGTACATTGGCCTATGATCCTTTAATTGCTTCCATCACCAAAAGTAACTGAACCATCATTCATTTCTTTGTAGTTGGTGAATATATCCTTGTCACCTGTCATATGTCTAGAACATCCATGGCTGAAGCTTTGAAGGCGGTGTGGGCAACAAGACTAGATACCATTTTGAATGGCTAGAAGCTTTGAAGGCAGTGTGGGCAACAAGACAAGTAACTTTAGGAACCCATTTCATTATAGTTCTGGGTTTAGGAGTACCATTGGTTTTCCTTAGCTTGTGAGAGTTAGAATTTCTCTGTTTATCAACTTTGATAACATTAGAGTTAGATTTGAGAAGCTCTTTGAGTAAGTCCACTATTTTTTCAGCAAAGGGGTTATATATTTAATTTCTAAAGCTGATGTTATTAGAATTAACTTTAGAAGCTTGAAAAGGTTTTGGATATTTGAAATTTTTTTGGTTATTATTTCTCAAATTCTTACTTTTTGAGTTTGAGGATTCTCCTTTTACAGATGTAGGAGATGCATTCTTATTTTTCAGGGGAGTATCTTTGATATAGCCAAGTCCATATTTATCACCACACTTTCTTGATGTGGTTAATAAATTTTCTAGTTTAGGGTCTTGCCAAATGCCCGTATTCATGGTAAATAAAAGATTGTCTTTTTCTTTAATGGATTTAGTTCCATCGAAGATTTTTGAAAATCAACTCTTTTCTTACTTTTAGAACCTCGCAAATAAAGCCATATCATCCTCTGGTGGTTTCCATTTGTATATTTTGAAATAGATTTAGATGACTTAAGGGCAATGGATTTACCTTTAGGAGCTTTCATCTATGGATTTTAGAGAAAAATCCTCATGGAATTAAACCTCTCAGAAGAGATCGCAAAGATTTTAGCACAATAAGCATAATTTGAACCATTAAATGGGTGGTGGCCTAGTAATCTTCCATATGAATTTCCTCTATGTAGTGAATTTGACAAAATGAAAGCTTTAGATCTTTAAACTCAATGAACTTAATCCAAGTAAATGAGCAACATTTCAAGCTCAACATTTGTATACCATTTTTTTGAGGTGTACATTAAAAAGGAGTTTCTTTAATGGGGCTAGCTCTCGATCGGTGGTTTCCATTTGGTTACCGTGGGGTGAATAAGACTATGCCAATTTAAATATTAAAGAACTGAAAGATTAAATAAATCAGAACTAATCAGAGACCTCAACTGTAATAGTATTGAGAAATTGATTCAAAGCTTGTTCAAAGAACAAACTTACACCAAAAATAAATGTTTTAGGTAGGACAACTTGATTTCTTAAACGTAGTAATGATCAAGATCGCAAACTAAAACAAGTGGAAAAGGAAAGAGAGCTATCTACTATAAGCATTTACCACATGTACATAAAAAGATTACAACCATTCAACACATATACATCACATATATCATTCACCACAAAACACCAGGAGTTATAGCGGTTCGGTGTGTACACCAACTGTTCTCAAACAGCCATACATACTCCACTCCCAATAATCACAACCCACGTGATATTGACGTTCACTAATAATCAAGGTTTTCTCAAGTTCACCTTAAAACCTATACAGTTGTGTTTTCAAATGGGCTATCACAATTAAAACCCCACGCTGAGATTTTTTGGCTATCTCAGTCAAAACCAATACAGAGATTTTCTAGATATCTCAAGAAACCAAAAATGAATAAAGAATAATACTTATCTTCTTTTGAAAATGCTCTTTGATATATCCTGTAAAACCGCTTCGCTTGGTGTACAAATGTTCAATGTCCAATAACACAATCAAGGGTTTTAGGTTCTAAATTGATTTTAAATTAATTCAAACCATGGGCTACTTGTTTGAATTCGCTATTAAAAAGATTTAAAACTACCATGCTACAGCTTGAAGAAGATGGAGACTTTTCTCTCTCGAAGTGAAGGCTTTTCGTGGCTTTAATGAATGAATTAGAATGAGAAAATGCCTCTATTTATAGGCTAAAAATTGGTTGCTTTAACTAGTCTAAGGTCTCCTTCGACTCGTCTAAGAATCAACCAAATTTTAAAATTTGGGCACGATCGTATAAAACTGTTCTTCGACTGGTCAAAGGGCCTGCTCGACTGGTAGAGGGCCCTACTTGACCATTTGATCACAACCTTTGACTGGTCGAGGGTGCCATAAAATGGTTGTTGGACTTCGAGTCGAGCACCCTTCGACTGGTTGAGGAGGTGCCTTCGACTGGTCGAGCACCCTGCTCGACTAGTCAAGGAACCAACAGAAAAAGTCCGTTTTTAAGTTCAAATCTTGGACTGGTCAAACCAAAGCTTGGACTAGTCGAACTAAGGCTTAGACTAGTCGAACTAAAGCCTAACTAAAGTATAAAAACCTATATATATTTAGCATATGAAAGAACCTAAGTCTAAGGTCCCTCGAGGGTCAATTATACCTGAAATTATTAGACATTGAAGTATATACCATGAAACCTCTACTTGAATCTTCAGTAGCATCCAATGGATCTTCTACTTAAAGTAAACTTGTAGTTATAACTTGATCTTGAACTTGAAGTAACCATCTTCATGTCTTGCACTTTCCAACTTCATGTGTTGATCTTGAAGGTGAACTTTCCATCTTGATTTACTTGAAGGTGAACTTTCCAACACATGTGTGACCCACATTATAAGCTATTTTGTCCCATCGAAATTTGACAAATAAAGGCGCTTTATACATCACAGCACTTACAGGGATCATCTTTATCATCCAACTAAGATCCGAAGGATCGTATACAGTTAGGGAACGTAACAAATAATGCTCCACCATGTGCATTTGTTCAAATCACAAAAAAAATGTGAGAGAAATGATTTCCTTAAAGCCACCACTCATACGATCATAACCACCCAAAAAGTGGGTCCCATGACCTCTGTAGGACTCATCTAAGCCATCCAGAACAATCAAAATGTAAGAGAAGCCATCCGAGTGCAATCCAGCATTAGAGGTGGGGTTGTTTTCGTCGATCGAGCAAAACATGTACATCCATCATTCGGCAATAGTCTTGAGTTATGAACGTTCATATTGGAACGACTTAACACTCCAAATCAATCTTAACCATTAAAAGGCTAAGAAAAACCTCACAAGGATTACGATCTATGTGTCGCACCACTTCAAGACCTGAAACTGACAAGGACCGACTTGCTCGAGTCATGGTCCATATAAGGAGTTGTTCTCCTTCAGACCATTCCTTTTATGACACAGAGAAAGAGGGAGAGAGAGAGAGAGAGAGAGAGAGAGAGAGAGAGAGAGAGAGAGAGAGAGGTGCAGTGTCGGATTTCATAGTCTAGTCCATGACTCATTCTACGACTCGGGTCGAGTCTAAGTTCATCTCCAGTGCTAGTTCGAGTCCTCTGTCACATCCAGAGGCTTTCTAGACATTCAAAGAGGAAGGATAAAAGTAGAGAAGTGAAGGAAAGCTACCGAGTTCGATCTCCTCTTCTACTAGGTCAAATGGTGAATCAACTCACTGACTTGGTTGTCGTGGACTCCAAAAGCGTTATGATCGTATGTTTGTTGGTCACTGCCTTTAAGGGAGAAAGAAGGAGAGTGGAATGAGAAGAAAAGGAAGAAGAAGCCGGTTCTTTCAAGACAACTTGGTTGAGCTAAGTCCGGGTTGTGTTTAGCCAGTTGTGTAGGGTATTTTCTACCCTCATATATCTTTGAAACGCCGAAAAAATTTTGGTTTAATCCCGAGTCAGATCTAGCAAGTAGAGGCTTAAGTCTAGTTTGTCGTTGAGTCACCTCATGAAGCAACTGAGCCGAGGCCTCTTTCACTTGCATCGTGCCATCTACAAAAGGGGTAGGCCTCTAGAACCCATTTTAGTGTGTAATTTAGATCATTCATGCAAACTAACTCCATTTTTGTACGAACCTAGATGTGGATCATTAGACAAGCAAGATTCTAGCCTAAACCCAATAAAAGATGTTTTAATTACAATCTAATGGTGTGGAATTCCCCATTCTAGGGTAAGATATGTCCTTCGTGTGCATCTACTTTCCTTATACAACTCTGGATCGGATATCACCTCATAAGGTGAGGAGATCCATTCATGCTTCTCACCATGATCATAAATCTTGTATAAGTTGTACATTTTACTTTCTTGTTGTTGAATCTTGTCTCTCATATGCTTAGAATTGGATTCTATGTGCAGATTTTATTTTCTAACATGCGTAGATTCCATGCTAACACAAATTAACTTATTAAATGCTTAGATATCATGTTAAAGGATTAGTTTAGTTTTGTTACACCCCATACTTTTCGGTACTCGAGTGTTACCTAAGTAACCTAACTTGGCATAAACACAAATCTAAATTAAGGGAATGATCACCTACATTCTAGCCTGATTAGAACGAGAAATCTTCATCAATTCATTAAACCCTGTTAGAGACAAATCAAGCCATTCATTATCAACACCATCTCTTAGATCACTAAACTCATCGTTCAATCTTAAGGTAGACCATACATAAGTACTAGGACTCCTCATAGAAACAGTAGGTCGATTGCTCTAACACTTGATTTCCCTAATCCAACCATCAGATTATAAAAATCAAACTTTAGGTTGCGATTAGACAACCCCAGAAACTATTAAAAATGCTCAACGAAGACTATGGCAGGCCCTGACCTTAAAATCAGAACCCAATTCATCAAATCTGTTGTTCAACGGACCGTAACACTCAAATTAAGAATTCACCTATTAATCAAACACTATATGATAATATAAAAACTAGTAAAATCCCTCTAGAATTTACTAAGGAACCCTGAAGATAAGATTACAGATGATCCAACCATCGGATCGATAGAAATTCGTAATTTAAAACCTAAAGACCGATTAGTATGGCCCACTTGAGCTTTGGGATCTCCCTTATCTTTAATCCCTTGTCAAATCATGGTCTTGTAAAATGAATCGATGGACTGGATTCGTCAAAATCATTATAGTGGGTGTCACACCCCAGACTCGGTAACCAGAATCACAAGGAACCCGATGGCCGGTTCTGGCCGTAACAGTCTCCATAATACCCCATTCTCGGCTCCTGAGGTAGGTTTTGATCCTGAGATCCTACAAGGAGGATTTTTCATAATAATATAATCATTACTAATACAAGCATACCCAAGATCACAACGAGAACATCTGAGAATAACAAAGGCACACATCGCAAAATCCACTATAAATTTGAACTTTTACAATCATCCATAAGGTCCAAAAGGACATACATGACATAAAAAGGAAAGGAGAAAAAGGTTGGTAACACTAGAGTCCTTAAATGCTCAACTCTACTCACGCTCTGCTACTATGACACCTGCCTAGAATCTCCTGCACGCATCAATCGTGGATAAGCTTATAGAAGCTTGGAGGGTGGTGTAGGTGTGTGATAATGGTGCACAGAAGAGTAATAAGAGATACAAGGAGAGAAGCATGATCAATGAGGATATCACTAGCCTTACTCAGGCTTATCAATAAGATGCAATGAGTACTGGGTGCCATACTAAGGCAATGTATGAAGGGTCTTGTACAGCCAATGCTAATGCGATGCAAGTAATACCAGTGCTCATATCCAAACCATAAGTCAAGTACATTTTTTATCATAAGGAGATCACCGAGGTCCATTACACTGCTGAATGACTACCGCTCTACAGACCCTGCACAGTTAAACGAGTGTAAGAGACCTCACTACCCACCTGTGGATAGCCAATCACCAGCAAGGCCTGATGGTAGCGGACCCATTTACCAGTTGGTCAAACTTAGCCTAGCAATGCCCCCTACACACCAGGCAGGTAAGGCCACACCCCTATCCAACCGACTACACGACAGTGGGAGTCACGACCTAACGGGATAAGGCCCTCGTGCGCTCATGTATTCCACCTGGTCACGGTGTTGGAGCAGATCCTTGGTACTATGAAAGTTTTGGAAATTTCACTCATGGGCATCCTATGCACCCGGTATGCTCAACTAATATTTTTGGTGTCCACACATACAGCCACCCACGAATATCCCTATGGAGGTAAGGCCCTGATGAAGCAAGGGCGGATACCCACATGCTATGCAAATGTCAGATGCATGAATCACACAATCACCCATGTATTAATCTCAAGCATCCATTGTGCACCAAAGGGAAAAACTCCACCCCTCGGGGAGATACCAACATACCCTACACAATGGTACAACCATGGCCAATCATACCTCAACCAAGCATGCATATGATGCGTATGGGAGTGGGCCATGAAGATGAATAGGGGTGCCAATAAGGTGAAGATGAACTCTCTACCATACCATGAAAGGTCTAGGTACTTAACTAATTTTCTCATAAGGAATACAACCTCTAGTGAGGGCCCATTTACCTGAGGTAGCCCACAAGACTAAGGAGAACAATGATATGGGCCTAAATAGATGAGACGGGCCTAGTAAGGGTCTATGGTGGGCCTTTAACCACCCATAGAAGCCCATGAGCCTACCTTAGGGCCACCAATGTGGACATCCAACCATAATTGGTTCTCAAGAGGTAGCCCATCTCTAATTGATCATGAATTAAGGCCCAAGGCCTACATAACATTAGAAATAAGAAATGGGCAGCCATAAACATACCACATACACTCATGTGGGGCTTTAAAAAGGCAGCCCAAGACCTATCCAAAATATGGGTCCAAGGAAAACACATATAGCCCAACCCATACATACTACTATGGGCCTATAGGAAAAAGGTTAGGGCCCAACATAAAGGCCACTAATCCCATATATTGTGGTGGCCTAGTGGGCAGCCCATTGCTCAAACCACATAGGCAAATGTCATGCTCTTAGTCAAGTAAGGTTGGGCCTATAACCCGTCCCAAGTATAAAGTTGATTTGGTGGGCAACTAAAGACCCATCTACTTGTGTAACCCGGCCCACTAGCCCAACACAATAGTTGGTAAAAGAAAATGGCCCAAGAGTATTCTAAAATATAAGGGAGCAATAAATGCCCAATTTTCTTAATATGGTGGGCCCCATAATTATGGCCCCAATGGGCCTTAGAACATCAGGGATGAGTTCCTAACTAATCATACACAAAGCCTAATGGGCTGGGGCCCAAAAGTTCTGAAATAACCAAGGGGACAGTAATGTACAAGAAATTTCTGCAATGCATGTTGTTGTCCTAAATTTAGGCACTCCATTAGAGTGGGTCCAGGGCCTCTAAAACTCTGAGAATTGAGGGCTAAGGTCCCTCATCATGGATACAATAAGAGGAAATCCAAAAAGATGACCCACCATCAGAGGAAACATTTTTGAATTATGGTTTTTATCAAGGCATATTGCTGGACTGCACAGCAGAAAAATTTGTTAGTCCAACCATCTTGGACCATTTTTTTGGATCCCAAATGGGGTCAGTTGGGGCTGAAATTTTACAGAGTGACACTTCCATATATGGACCACACTCATAAAATTTTTTAGAAAATTTGGATATTCTTAAGTATTTTAATTAATTTAAACAAAACAGTCTATCCAAAAAATCGGACAGACCTAGACGTCCCAACGTGGTGGGCTGGTTCGGCCCTCGTCACGGTGTGTACAGGGGTCAATTGGCCTTGAAATTTGGTAGGTAGATCCTACCATCAGTGGACCATACCTCTAAAAAATTTTAGAATTTTTTTACATCTATAAATATTTTAATTCATTTAAATAAGTTAATCTATCATGAAAATTGGACTGATCCGGACACCATATTATAGTGGGCTGGTCCAACCACCATCATGGTGTGTACAGGCATCCATTGGCCCCAAAATTTTGTAGGTAAGTTCTAAAATGAGTATTCAACCTCCCTGTAAATTTTTATAATTTTCAGACACCCAAAAGTATTTTAATAAATTTCAAAATTTAATCTGTCTAGGGTGGAATGTTGCTAGAACAGTGCAGAAAATCTAGATTGTCCACCTCACTTGGACCACACCTTTGGGACCCCAATGAAGGTCAAATGGGGCTAAAATTTGGCATGATTATAGGTGGGGTCCACACCTTTAAGAAACATATATTATATGGGACTAAACACCCCTCCAAATGCCTAAAAATCTGGCCTCAAAATGATCCAAAAATCTGTCCAGATAGTTCTGGACAACAACATATGACTGAAAATAAATAAATATAAACACTATTTAAAAAGGGATTTAATCCAAGAAAATCATGTTATGGACCACCCCAGTGGGTCCCACAAACATCCAGACCCTTCCCACTACAAAATACCGCTTGCATGTGCTCTATATAGGTAGATAAGGGGGCTCCATCGTCCAGGGGTGGACTGTCATGGACGTCCACCCTCCATGGATGGTCTGGATATTTTTGGTTCACAAGGTGGGGCCACACACTCATGATCAGCAGGTTATCAACAAAGGAAAATGTAACACCCTGGATTTTTTTCCAACCTGGGATTAGACGTCCTTAGACAATGGATCAATCCTAATACAGGTTTAACTTCTTAAACGCTCAATTAAAGCCTCAAATCTCTTTTCAAACCATTTTCTTCACAAATCCCACCCTTTCACTACCTTGTGCTTTCAATTTCTCAAAGCACCTTCTCCCTAGATACTATCTTAAACTAGCTAAGTAGTATAACTTGGATCACTTTAGATACAAACTGCAAAGGACTAAATACTACCTCAGACGGAAATCACTTAGGATTAAATCCTTTAGAAATTTGACAAAGTTAACTAAAGTGATAAACTAGATTAGCCATGAAATCCATTTGAATCGCTTTAAATACGATCTGCAAGACCCAAAACTTGTAGAATCATTGACGCTAGGTTACCCAAAAATCTAGGATCAAAATCATTACCATTTGCTCTCGGGAGCACATCGAAACTCCGATCGATCTGGACCGCACATCGGAGTCCGAACAATACGAGGTTAAGGACTTAGGACCACTCTCGCTGGGCTTGACAACCATCTCGGAAATCAAATCCGGTCGATGTCCCATGGCTGTTCGCTTGAGTCCGGAGCGAGAGTGTGTGAAAAACACTATTCCCTTTACAAAATAAATATCTGGAATAGTGATCTGGCACCATTCGCTTGCGCATCAGTATTAAGCAACCAGACCGTCAGAATCAGACTAAATTACACCCTCGGATTAAGAAAAAATTCAGGAACATTTACATGTGCTTGGAATTTTGGATCGTGGCCCACTGACCGTTGAACTGAAAGTGGTCCGCCATGTGCGATCTGGGAATCCGATCGAGTCGAAAACGTAATCCCACATAGATCCATGTGTGGTGAGCTTAAGTCTGACGTTTGGCTCAAGGGGGCCACCGAAACACTCTTTTGAAATTTGGAACATCATTTGAAATGCTTATAATAGCAGTAACCCTTGAACCTGAGTATATTTTGGGAAGGTTTTAGGCTATAAAAGGACCTTAAACCCTCTCCCATTCCAGCCATATGAATTTGGATTTGAGAGAGAGAAAAGAGAGAGAAAGTGAGGGAGATCTGGGAGAAACTCCCTGCTGCTGTTCCCTGTTGTTATCGGTACTTAACCACCTCATTCTTGTCGCTTTTCCGGCGATTCCAGCGTCATTTCTAGGTAATAAACCCTAACCCTAACCTGTTTGGGGGATTAGATAGTTGTAGGTTAGGAAATAGCTAACCTATTTCATTCTCTAAGTTGCCAAACTCCCGTATACGGAAGCTTAGCGAACCTATCGACTCCGTTACGATTCTACGACAAAAGGTGCGGACTTTAGGTGTATAAGTTATGGTTTTCAACGCTTTCAATGTTAGATAATGATAGATTCATGATCTGCATGCAATTGCACATGTACAAAGTACTTTCCGTTTTCTGTTTCGATTAGAATTGAAGAATATGGAAATTCACATACTCTAGGTATTCGTATAAAATACCGTATACGTATTTTTTTAGAAATTTGTTTGACATGTTTATTTGTTATATGGATATACGATATATGGATAAAATACTTATATGGCGAAAGGATTCGCCGAAATACATGTTTTACTAATATACACTATGTATGTAGAAATACTGTATTGTAAGGAGTGCCGTATACATGTATATTTTAGAAATGTATTTGCCATGATTATTTGTCGTATGATTATATAATATATGGATAAATTACTTATTTGGTGAAAGGAATCGCCGTAATACATGTTTGCTTGTATACTCTATGTATGTTGAAAATCATTATTTTAGAAAATATCGTATACGTATAAATTTTGGAGATGTATTTATTATGATTATTTCTTTTTGTAGTAATATATTATACAAGGATAAAATACTCACTTGGCTAAAGGATAGCCCTAATACATGTTTTTTGCTAACATACACCATGTATGTTGTAATAGTGTATTCTAAGTGTTTGTGAAATGATTTGAATGAGTATAGAATCCTCATTCGTGCTCGCCATGACTAATTGTCATGGATTCATGATTGTTGTATTGGCGATACCCCTTTGACAAAAGGATTTGCCCTAAATCACGCCACGGCCAATATACACCATATATGCTAAAATGTGTGGCCCAAGTGTTTGTGGAAATGACTGAATGAATATGGAACTTGGATTCCTGCTTGTCATGACTATCCGTCGTGGGTGTACACGTGTTATGATTGGGGCAACTCCCTAGGGAAAGGATTTGGCCTAATGCCTATGTGATCGACATATGTCATGTATGTTGATGTATGTTTGTTTAAGTGTTTCTTGAAATGTCTGAATGAGTAGTAGTTAGCAAATTGTAATGTATAAGGGTGTTGAGATATGATTCTCAACCTCTTTTAACTATGTGTATGATCTCCTTGGATTATTGTGTGATTAGGAATTGAACATGTATAAACTCATGCTTGTGTTGTGATTCATAACATGCTCAACTGCTTTATGATTATAACTATGTAATGCATATGTTTAAATTTATATTTACGTTGTATGATCCGTCATGGGTGATGGGGGAGCGGAGCAATGAGTGCGTGCAACAGCCCTGGCAGCCCTAAACAGATAATACTTTACCTTGATTGTATGAGTTGAATCTTAATCCATTACTGCTTTATCTATCTGCAAGTTATCATGTTTGGGGCTATGATTATAGTCCAGACAATCGGTACAGAAATTGAATTCGTGGTTGCGATTCATTTGCCACGTGAGATGTGTTCGACAACCCGAGTCGTACTTGAGCTTAGCGATAGTGGTTGGCCACACGGGCGTGCTTATGCACTTCATGTCGTTCAACTTGTTGTGCACTCGAGCCAGCCGAGCTCGTCAAGTAACCCGATCCGTCTTATGTATGTTCACCATGTTTGGTCATCTTGCTGAACCTAGGGTACCAAACTTACCTAAAGTGAAATCCCTTTAACCATGGTACCTCGATCCGCTAAGACTCATGAGCCGGGCATGGTGGTATGGGACATCGTGGTCGAGTTGGCCTCACGCCGGGGCCACGTGCCTCCCCGCAGTGACCAGTGAGCAACCTGAGACTCGTGAGCCAATTATGGTGGTATGGGACACTATATTCGAGCCGTCGATACTTACTGGGGCGAGAGTCGAGCACGGTGAGACCACACTCGTGCCGACTCGGCGACGAGTCCTCCGTAGTATCTTCAGCAGTATACTCCAAGGTCGTGATTGGCGACGAGTCTTCACAAAGAACCGGAGTATGAGTCGAGCCGAGCAGTGCGGTGGAGACCGTATTCGAGTGACGGCTAGTGATTGAGTAGAAGTACGGTGAGACCGTACTGAGCCGACGGCCGAAGAATCGAGCCGCATACGGTGAGATCTCAGATCCGTCTTGACGCGGCGACGAGCCCTTTGTGATGCCTTCGCTACACCTCTCAAACCATAATATCGTATGAGATTATCTAGGGACCGACAACCCTAGAATAGATCATGTTTGGGAATGATACAAGAGGAGGTACCTTAGTTTTCCAATCACAATCTTTGTTTGAAATGGACTAATAATAACTCGGTAATCATGATCATCATTGCACCGTATGTGCTTAGTAGATGTGGCGCACTGAGGGAGTTAAGCATTCGCGAACGTAAGCATTCGCGAACGTAAGATGATGTCGCATGAGGGTGGTTTGGCAAGGGCATACAGCATCATGTCATTTCATTCTCGCACTTAATAAGAGTAGTTAAATTGTTTGATTTGTCTTCGCTTTATCATTGTTGCTTGATTGAATTGATAACATGTTAACCTATGCTTTTTGTTCCCTTTGAGTTGATCACCACTAAAATGTTATCAGACGGTGCTGTACACATCCAAGCCACAAGGATTTGTTGACTTTT
>JASAUF010000194.1:0-134072 GCA_030180095.1 Magnolia changhungtana
AATTTCATGTTTGCCCCACGTATTTTTAATTTAGTCGATTTTTTTTAGTTCGCCTCCCATTGTACTAAGTAAACCTGAGTTGGGCCGCCTCTACATTGAATGGGCGTAGTATATCCACGTCGGCCCATCCGTTTTTCCATCTAATTTTAGCGTATTAGCCCTAAATCAGAAGCAGATATCAAAAGATCAAGTGAATCATACTCATTAGAAATAAGTTAAGGGAGATAATGATTTCCACCGTTGAAAACTACAAGTGGGCCCAATGTGTTGATGTTTGTTTGTTATCAAACTCTAATCATAAGATAATACAGTATATGGATTAATAGAAAACACAATTATAAGCTTATCCAAAACTCAGGGTCTCCTAAGAAATTATCAACATTAGAAGTTCAATTCAAAATATCCCCCGTGGTGTGGTCCATTTGAACACGGATATGTTTAGATTTTTCGCTAAAGCCAACGTAAATTATTTGTTGGTTAGCCCCGATCTTTTTTCATATGTTTGCCTCCAATATTCTTTGTGGCTTCACGATTTTTCGCCTTACCTCCCGTCGATTTTTCTAGTTTGTTCTACGGGGATTTTCTAGTCATCGCCTACTGATTTTTCTAGTTTGCCTACTACCGATTTTCTAGCTTTCCTCCTAATCGATTTTTTCGGGGCTTGTTCTGGCTGAAGTTTCTAGTTTGCCCCATGCTAAGTTTCTAGCCTGTTCTGCGCCTGATTTTTCTAGTTTCCTCACGATTTTTCCGCTTCACGGTATTTTGCGTAAATAGCTATCATTATTTTCCATGCAGCTAATCCACCGAGTAGCATTCAAGTAATATCCGATTATCAATTTGTTTTCGCCTCGCTTTAGCGATAAATTGTTTCGCCATAAAATAAGAAACGGTTCTCCAATGCATAAATTGTTGGGAGTTCATCTTTCTCATCATCCTTGTAAATCAAGTCCACCTACTCTGAGACATTCATAAACCGGGCCTCTTAACAGAGTTCTTGGTGGATAACCTCTAATTTTGGGTTTAATAGCAACATCCCAATAAGGGACAACCATACTTTGTTCAATTTATCTCTCTCAACTTGATGCCAGAAGGTCCTTGGAAAGTTTTGACATAAGTGAGCGTAGAATTGGGTAGGATCCTCCAGATTTAGAGCTCGTGAGGGTTTTCTAACCCAAATACGACATTACCTACAATGGAAGTAAACATGTTAGTAATGTGTGAACCTTCTTCAAAAAGGTCTAAAGGGTAAACTACATAAGCAATAAATTGACTTTCCTCCCCAGGAACTGCTCGATGTGGTAACATTTCGTCCTTTCAGTAACGACTCAAGGCTCGGTAAGTCTATCAGGATCCACAAAGCTATCCATATTACTAGTAGAATACCTTGCATTGCATTACACTCTACCGCTCAGGAAGTGAACCTGCCGAGGAGTTACCCTAATTATTTGCTAAGATCTCAAGATCTTTGTTTCATATATCTGAGTATAATAAGTCAATTTGTACTCTTTAACACCAACTTTGAATCCAACACTTACTTTAGTCTATGTTTTTGGTGACATAAGTCCCTCCCTACAACTCATGAATTAAGAATTCTCAGAACGACAAGGTCTACTGGACATGGATTAGGCGTGAATGAAACCTTTCACAAGAATCTTTCACAAAACTATCAACTAATATTATCAACTATCAACAAATTAGAATGGTTCGTTATTAAATCATGGTCATCCAACCCAGAAGGAAATGATCTTTACATGGAAACGAAAGAATCACGAGTGATTAATGAAACAAAATATTACAGAATCAAAAGTGGCTCTACTCATGGTTAGATGAATCAAAATATCACAGAATCGGATTGCAGCATTACCATTGTACTACATAAACTCGCTTGGGCCCATTTTGAATGTATGTGGGAGTATATCCACGCCGCCCATCCGTTTTTCCAACTAATTTTAGCTGCTTAGCCTCAAATTGAAGCATATCAAAAGATCAATCGATCATACCATGGGAAACAATGCCATAATGATTTTCACCGTCATGAAACTATGGTGGGTCTAACAAAGTTGATGTTTGTTTGTTATCAAACCTATTGATAAGATCATACAGACATGGATCAATACTCTGAAAGAGAATTATAAGCTTCATTCAAAACTTCTGTGGCCCCCAAGAAATGATCAACATTAGAAGTGGAATTCCAAATTTCATTTGGTGTGTTCCATGAAATTATTTTTTGCTTGCCCCGCTTCTTGTCTAGTTTGCCCCGCTCATTTTCATGTTTGCCCCTCTCATTTTCTAGTTTCTCGCTTTATTTCATGCTTGCCCTCATTGATTTTACAATTTGACCCGTAATTTCTAGTTTGCCTTTGTCAATATCTAGTTTGGCCTACTGATCTTTTTTTAGTTTGCCTCACGAATATCTAGTTCCTCTAATGTAATTAAGTGCATGTGCCAAGGTATGTCTATGTCTCCTTGTATATATAACATGATGTGGGGTCTAACACCAGAAAAGCTACAAACTTGAATGTGATACATGCCTTGACTCTACACATACTACCATGTGCCCATGTCTTTCGTCAATAAAGGCAAGTGTTCCCTATCTTTATGCCGACAAAGCTACATAACGCCAGATGTGCCACGCTTGACTAAGCCATACAACCTGCACCGATAAGCTACGTGAACCTCATACTAACGAGGAAACTCATGAACACCTCATCGAGTGATCCCTGTAGCCGATTGCTCAATGCTACATATCTAAGCTGCGAGCCTATTGTAGCCGATCAGTAGCTAACTGATCCTTCAATATCTTTGGCTCATGTGTATCATGTATTACAACTTTCTTGAGTCAGAATCCATATAATCAAAGCTGTATTTTCCTTTGAAGGTAATTAAGGCATGTAAGGTATGTCTATGTTGTGATGTATGAATTGGTATATCTTGACGAGATCATAATGGTAAACACTAAAATCGGGCAAGCTCACTGTACCATCAAAGTTGATGTATGTTTGTTCATTATCAAACCTAGACATAAGATCATACTGTACTTGATTAATAGAATATACAATTATAAGTTTGATCCAAAACTTCTTTGTGGCCCCTAAGAAATGATCAACATTATAGCTCAATTCCAAATTTCATTGGTGTGTCTCCATTTGAACATTGGATACGTTTATAAGAATTACCCCATTGATTTTCTAGCTTGCCCTCACCGATTTTCATATGTTTACCCCCACGAGCTTTTACCTTGCTCTACCGAATATCTAGCTTTTGTCTGCCTCGTATTTTCTAGTTTGTCCCTGCTAACTTTCTAAAGATGCCCTAATCGATATTCTAGTTTACTCCCGCTTAATTTGTATCATGCCTGGTCATGATTTATATAATACGATGTTTTACTTTGTGAATTTTATGTTTGATATGTATTTAAAATCATCTCTCGCAGTAAATGAAAATTCTCGCCACAACTTCAAGCCAAGCCAATGTAGGTGTACATTGACATGGTGGTTTGACAGTGCACAAAGGTGGAGTGGAGATGCATGACACGCCTAAATCTATTTAGCAATCCCTTTCGCCTTTTTATTAGTGACGTTATATCCTTCGCTTTTTATAGGGCTTGTATCTTCACCCATTTTTACTAAGACACAAAGGTGATTTAGTATTTGAAATCAAAGGAGGCGATTGAAGTTTTTCTCGAGATGGACTTCCCTCTCATCACCTATTTTAAGACCGGAGATCTTACCGTATCCAAGAAGAGGAACACTACGCATACACTACGAGACAAATACTTTAAAGAATATCCAAGATTAAAGAAGCACCTAATGGTGCGTGTTGATAGACTAGTTGATACCAATCACATGAGGACGTCGTGAAGGCTGCCCTACTTAGTTGTGGAGTGCTTTAGGGGAACCGACCGAAAACCATGTGCACATGGATTATATGCACTTGGTAGACGTTAGAGGATTTCTATATATATCCTTGGGGTAGCTTGGGATACCTCACAATGTTGCAAGGAATCAATTTGCCCTTGCCGCATCAAGTTCCCCACACTCAGATAGGGTCAAGGCTCTTCCCTGCAAGTGTGCTAAGAACACCTTTTCTTTGTATATGTTTTCCCTCTCGTAGTCATCTTAGAATTTTTAACTCCTGTGCAATTTCATTCTAATGGTATGGGCAAAAGAGAGATACTACCAGCCCTACAAGAGTGTGTTGTTTCAAGACGTTTCATCAAATTCCACGTTTCATTCAATATCGAGAATGGAAGTGTCGAGGTACAAACAATACATGCTATCATACGTAGCAAATCAGAAAGTTTATATATGTCCAAATAATTACTTTGCTTAACTTGACAACCTTATCAATTTTATATTTAACATTACTCCTTGTTCTTTCTGCAGACTTTGGGTAGTGATGAAATTAGAACCAACCCCACGCGTAATGGGAAACGGATGTCTGTCTGCTCTAATGCGACATGCTGTGTGAGATGTTATACAAAAGTTGAACTATTTGTTTTTTCTACATTTAGTAAATTTATCCTTATTCGACATATCCATCTATACATTTTGTAGCTCACCTAAAACTCAAGAAGAAGATGAGGAGGGTAACGAGATTGGATCATAGGAGGATGATGATGATGAGTCGATGACAATGAAGAGAAAGGTGGAGGAAGAGGACCGAGTGAGGGTATACCAAATAGGGGGGTGTTGAGAAGAATGTTATTTTTATTGAGGAATTTTTGGATTGGAGAGAGGAGGAGTTAAAGAGGGAGAGAGAGGAATTCAAGAAGGAGAGGAGCGAATTGAGAAGAGAGGGAAGGGATGAGACTTGAAAGAAACAATGATTGATGAAAAAGAAAATATGTTACCGAAAGAAAAGAGCAATGGAGGATGGAGAAGGAATTATTTTTCGAGGAGAGGAAAAAGTTGGGCTGAATGAGAGGGAGGAGTTTAATAAGGAGAAGGAAGGTAGTCGCATGTAGAGGGGATGTTTGTAATGGAGGAGGAGGGTGAGGAGTTGGAGGTCCACTTCGCAACTCGTTTATGAAAGGAGAATCAAAAGGATTCCGGTTTGCCATATTACAAGATATCTCTCGTATTTTGTCCTTGTCTCCGCATTCAATACAACTCCTGGTCAAGCCTCGAACCCGAGCAAGTAACAACTTTTGCAATCTTCCTCCGTGCACTCATTTTTCTACGTATGGATCCTTTCAGATACTATCCGCACAGGAGGTGAAAGAGGCAGAGGAGTGGTATGAAGCAAACAAGGGCATGGCAAATGGGAAATGGTTCAAGATGATATGGTCAAGGATGCGTGCTGATAGATGAGGTAAGCATTACTAATTTATTCTCTCAGATGCATTGATTGACATGTAATTATGTGTTATTTTAATCTACGACTAACATTCTACTATCCCATTGATTAGGCTATTGACACATACATCGAGTTCCTCGAGAAAAGGCAGTAATCCACCTTTCAACAAAGATATCCCTCAGATTGCAAGTTCTATCCTACGTTTTTTACGGTAACTGTTTATTGCGTTAATCTGTAATTTGTTTAAAAATTTAATTTTCTTACATGTATTGAACTTTCATCATGTTTGTACAAAGAAAGCCTCGAGGGGTGTTTGCCTGCTTTGATCAGCATATCAGACTCCAAATCGGCCGTCACGAATCCGCCGAAGCTATTAGGTCGATGAGTATGGCCATGCAATTGCTACACCGGATAAACCATGCGCCAAGGCAACTGGGTGTTATGAACGGGTAATGCACTTGTCATAGAGCATCATCTCTTACTATTATGCCTTCTATCATTTTTCTAATATATTATTTTGACAATGATGAATGTGTCTATGCTACCATCAATCACTTAAAATTCACATTGGTTTCGTTAGTCATCTACCCCAGAGCAAGAGAAATTGTTGTTGTGGATAGCTTGTGTACGAATTTATCGTCAAGTACAAGTAAAAGATGAAGAAGATGACTGATGCGCTTCCCATTCTCTTCCATGCCATCGGAGACAAAGACCGCGTCTTGAAGGAAGAAGTGGACCGTTAGAGTCGATGAATCATACGCCAAGCAGACAATGGTTATGACTGTGGTATATTCGTAATGAAATACATCAACATTTTGTGTAGCGGTCTCACCTTGGCAAGTGGAATAGACATGCAAAAATTCACCGCCGATTGATCGAGGAAGTCAATAGCGCATTTATTGTTTGTCTCTACTTTGTAGATGAAATTGTCCATGGCATGGGCGTAATTTTGGAAAGATGTTGTATACATTGTTGAATATACATTGTACGTCATGATGTATAGCATACTTTGTAAGTTTTGATGTATATCATACTTTGTAATTTTTTGGTGGATAGCATACTTTGAAGATTTTTTGCATATTCACACAGAAATGTAAGTTATGATGTATAACATACTATCCCAAGCTTAGTGTCGAAAGTTGGGCTGGTTCAACCCGACCTACCCGACATTGTTGGGCCTGGGCAGATATTTCGGGTCCCGCCTTAAGCTTGGGCTATACAAACACCAACCCAATAAATCTTGGGTTGTCAAGTTGCTCGACCCAACCCTAACCCGATCAATATAAAAGTTACTTAAAAATTATAATTGAGTGTGGATCGTTTGTGTCGAAGGCACACTAGTGATGTCGAGTCTCATTTGTCCATGTCATTTCCAAGGGACTCAAGCTAACAAGATATGCTGATCTCTCTCTCCCAAATAGACACCATGCTATGCTACATGACTTTTAAAGGAGTAGTTGTCTTATATTTAAGCTTGTTTTTTAAAGGAAAAATGAAGTTGTTTATAATGAATAGTCACATATATAATTAATAAAATTATAGATACAGTAAAATAAGTCCTATATTGATATATAATAAACTAATGTAATAACGAAAATATTAGCATGTATATACCTCGACCGAGCCCCCCAAGCTGGGCTTGGGTTGAGAATTCCCAACCCGAGATTGGGGTTGGGTTGGGTTGGGCTGGGCTAGGGTTGAGGTAGTAGGAACCTTGGGTTGGGTTAGGGTTGAGCACCAACCAATCAACCGACACCACCATCGCCTTGCCCCGCTCATATTTTCCTATTTTCCTAGATGTTTTTCCTCTGGGTTCACTGTTTTTTTAGTTTTGCCCTGGCACGATATTCCGCTTGCTCCGTTGTTTTTCTAGTTTGCCCTGTTGATATTCCAGTTTGCCCCGCTGATATTCTAATTTGCCCCATTGTTTTTCTAGTACTCCCTGGCGATGATATTCCATTTTTGCCCGCATTATTTTTCTAGTTTTGCCCTCATTGGATATTTCGCTTGCTCCGCCGTTTTTCTAGTTTACCCTGGCCGATATTTCACTTTCTTATTGCTTTTTCTAGTTTGCCCAACTGATATTCTAGTTTGCCCCACTGTATTGTTTTTCTAGTTTGCACTGCCGATATTCCGCTTGCCCCATTGATATTCTTCCAAGTGGGCTTGTCATCCGTCGTTTTTTCTCTAGTTTGCCTCCGGCACGATATTCCGCATTGCCCTTACTGTTTTTCTAGTTTGCCCTCTACTGATATTCCGCTTGTCCCATTGCTTTTTCTTAGTTTGTCCCCAATGATATTTCAAATTGCTCATTGCTTGGGTTTGTCCTTGCTGATATTCCGCTTTGCCCTCTGTTTTTCTAGTTTGTTCCTGGCACTGATATTCCTGGGCTTGTCTCCTGATATTCCCATTGTCTGGCCTGTTTAGTTTGTTTACCAGCCTAATATTCCAAGCTTTGCCTCATTGTTTTTCCATTGTCTCATTGATATTCCGCTTGCTTCATTGATATTCCAATTTGTTCCCCGTTTGCTCAATTGATGTTCTAAATTATCATAATTCCATATGGTATGGTCCACTAGTGCGCAAGGTTCTATGAGGAATTTTGACGCATGAATGAACGTGATGACGAGAAATACTCCGAATCCACGGAGCTTCTCTGGACTCCTCACAGAGACTTCTCGAATCCACGAGGAAAGAAAGCAGAAAATAGAAATCAATTCTAATAAATTCGAAACTGATTAATTGCTGAAAAAAAATGAGTTCACAACCCTTTAAATAGGGATACCAAGCAATAGGAAAGTAATCAAAATCAAACTACAACTAAAACTCCTAGAATTCGCGACTTACTATAAATAGTAAACTTATAAAATATAGATCGGTCGTGATGTCTATTAGTGCGCAAGGTTTTTCGGCCAAAAATAGTAAGTGTCCTATTTGGCATCCCCAAACCGCTCTCCTAATTATTCTAAGCTCTTTTCACGCTGCGTGCAACTCCTAAAGCCCGACGGATGAAGAGTGATAATCAAACTAAAACTTACAATTAATAGCAAAACGAAATTAAAATGTGGAAACGACCGTCGATTTAGGGTTCTTTCGCAATTCCGAAAGCGTCGTAACCCTAAGATATCCTGGGTTGGTTGGCTAAAGTAGCTCGTTCTACTCAAAATCATATATTTTACGTCGCCTAACTTATTCCGGATTGTGAGATACGCCGATTTAAGGTCCGATGGTCTCGATCACTGTCGCCGACCGTGCCTTTTCTCGATCCATCCTAGCCATGAAACTGTCGCGATCCGCTCTACATCAAATCTGAATGAGAAAATTAGAGAAGTGGACCTCACCTTTCCGCCAGACGGTTTTATGAAAGAAGACAAACCTTCTTTTGCGAGTTAGACCTCCATGTGCGGAGACCTATTTTTTGGACGAAAATACCCTTCCTTTTCACTGCGGCTCGCTAAAGCTCTCACTTCTCACTTCTGCTTTCACTGTCGTTGCTTTCATCTTCCTTTCCGCTTTCACAGCCGTTGCTTTCACCTCCTTTCCTCACTCCATTTTCACGAGAAAGACCAGTGCAACTCATTTTGTGGGCTCCCTATATCAGCATTGTCTTCTTCTGAAAATGGTCGGTCCAGGGAAGAAATCACGCACCACAGGTATATCTGACACTCAGTTGGGCCCACACCAGCCCTGTGGCTGGTGGTCGGTGCTCTGTGGGCCCCACCAATCACAATGTGTTTCATCGTTTCCGTTCATCCATTTTTACAGATCATTTTAGAGGTTTATCCTAAAAATAAGAGGGATGTAAATCTTAGATGTTCATTAAACATTGTTTCCTGTAATGTGGTCCAATTGAGATCAGGATATACCTCATTTTTTTGTATAATACCATAAAATGATCTATAAAAATAGATGGACGGCATGGATGAAACACATACATCATGATGGGGCCCACAGAACACCGAACACTAGCCATTGGCTGGTGGTAGGGGGAGTAGCCAATCTGTTTCCTATAGTATATATACGTCGTCCATCTATTTTTCTTGCTAATTTAAGGTGTTGAGCCTCAAATTGAAGCATACCAAAATATCAAGTGGATCATACCACTGGAAACAGTGGGCATAATGATTTTCGAGTTTGCCCTGCTGATTTCATGTTTGCTTCTATTGATCTCATGTTTGCCCCGCTAATATTTTACATATATAGTGAGGAACTCATTTACTTGCTAATGAAATAACATGTTCATGTCCACCAATTAATTGATATGAAAAAATCAAGTGCCAAAATGAATGATATTGAGAAAGACTTGTGCTAGCATATGTTACTTAATAAACTAATAGGGAACTAAGCATTTAATTGGGATTTCTTGACACCCAAGACATGTCCCCATCTTAAGCATTATTCGCCATCTCATCTGCCAATGATTGTGGCCCTTTTGGTTCGAAGAAAATATTTTATTTAGAATTTCCAACAACATTTATGAAATCCCCGATGTAAGTCGCAGTAACAACATGGATATCTCGAAAATGTAGTTGTATCTTAATATATTTCTCGAGATTTGCCCATTCTCTCGATATTTTAGTGAGAAACAAAGCATGAAAATGTTAAGTAAGTAACAAATGCAAACATAAAATAGTAGGATCTGCAGTTAACAGAGTAATATAGCAAAAATTTTACAAATAGATTATGACACAAATTTCTATAGCTTTTAGCATTCCAAGAGGATCTGCAGTTCCCATAGAATAGTAGTACTCACCGGCAAATGAAACCTTTCTCCCTTGAGACTTTTCAGTTCTTCTCTAATTAGCACAGACAAGCGAGCTTTCAAATACAGTTCATCAATAGGATTTCCACAGAGAATCATTCTCAAAGCAAGAAAATCATCCATGTCTGTAACAATGTAACACTAATTTAACACGATTTTCTAGCTTGCCCCACGATATTTCTTGACCCTACTGCTTTTCTAGTTTGCCCCACGATAATTCACTTTGCCTCGCTGCTTTTTCTAGTTTGTCCCGCCGATATTTCACTTTGTCTCGCTGTTTTTCTAATTTATCTCGCTGATATTTCACTTTGCCTCGCTGTTTTTGTAGTTTGCCCCGCTGATATTTCACTTTGTCTCGTTGTTTTTCTAGTTTGCCCCGCTGATATTTCAATGGTCGATGTTCATTAAACACTGTTGGAACCAGGCCATATGATAACCATAGTGGGATACACTGTTATATGTAACCTTTAACAGTAATAGTAGGGGAGTTGACTGTCAAGGGAATATAAATTTCAGGTGGGAATATAAATTCCAGGTGGACCAAACCACAGAAAAACAATAGTGATTTGATATCCACCATTAAAATCCTCCTAAGCCCACTGTACTGTTTATTTGACATCCAATCTGTTGATTAGGTCATGCAGACCCAGATGAAGGGAAAAAAACAAAGATCAGCTTGATCCAAAACTTTTATGGCCCCCTAAAAGTTTTCAATGGTCGATGTTCATTAAACATTGTTTCCTGTAATGTGGTCCAATTGAGATCAGGAAATACCTCATTTTTTGTATAATAGAGGAAGTGTACTGACATGGGTGTGTACAACAAACAAATCCAAGAAAATAAAAAAGATTTAAAAATATATATATATATTATAGCAAGTAGCAATCCTCGATATAATCGACAGATCAACGATCTAATCGACAACATTCATCGATATATCGACATAATGTAGATTCCATCGACTTATCGCAATATCAGATGTACCGTCGATTTAACCTTCATATCGTCGATATATCGATGCTAGTTATCGATTATATCGACATATCATCGATTGTATCGACATAAGTTGTCGATAAATCGAAAACATGTCGATAATATCGAATTCGTCGCCATTTGTCCAGCAAGTACTCTAGGAATTTGGTTTTTCATCGATATATCGACACAACGTCGATATATCGATGAGATATTGAAATCGATATATCGAAAACCTGTCGATAATATCGAATTCGGTCGCCATTTGTCCAAAGAAGTAATCAATTCAATTTACGCTTCATCGATATATCGATATGATGTCGATATATCGACATTAGAAAGTATATCGATATATCGAAAACATGGCGATAATATCAATTTGGTTTGGAATTGTCCAAAGAAGAGTTGGTTCAAATTTCTAATTTATCGATATATCGCTAATATCTCGATATATCGATAGTGTAACTTATCGATATATCGATATATTGTCGACATGAATGTCGAAAAATGTGTAGTCGATGGGATCGACATATTGTCGATATAATCAACGTAAGTTATCGATGTAATCGCATATGATCGATGTAATCGTTATAAGTGATCGAGTAGATCGTCAATTTGACGATAATATCCAATGTTGATGACAAGATTTGAACGATGTATCGACATATTATCGATATATCGATGGGATACTTTTTCGATATATCGACGTATGTCGATAAAATCGAATTAGGGACTGTAAGTCTCCAGAAGCGAAATATTATAAAAAGGATCCTGACGATATATCGACATGTTGTCGATATATCGACAACATGTCGATATATCGATGCATTATGTTTTCAAAAAAATGCAATAAACTGCCACCAACCGGAGTTATTACACCAAACGACGTTTATTTGCACTCCTTCTTCTCTAAGCTTCCCACAACTTCATCTCTAGCGGATTTCTCCCACCAAGTTGCACTTAATCTTTGGGCGATTTCTCCTAATACGATCTCGGTAAGTCTGTGTTCTTTGTATCCGGTCATATTCCTCTCTATTTGTCTTTTGTGGTGTGATTCACTTGAGCTCGGTGTGGGCCCACCTGATAAGAAGCTCCCATATGAGTCCGTGTGAAAACGGATTGGCTACTCCCCCGCCACCAAATAATGGTCGGGCTGGGTCGGTGCTCTGTGGGCCCCACCATGATGTATGTGTTTCATCCATGCCGCCCATCTATTTTTATAGATGATTTTATGGAATGAGTCCAAAATCGAGATATATTCCAATCTAAAGTGGACCACATTACAAAAAATGTTGTTGAATGAACTTCGACCATTAACAACTTTTAGGGGCCATAAAAGTTTTGGATCAAGCGATCTTTGTTTTTTTCCCTTCATCCGGGTCTCCGCATGACCTAATCAACAGATTGGATGTCAAATAAACAGTACAGTGGGCTTAGAGGATTTTAATGGTGGATATCAAATCACTATTGTTTTTCTGTGGTTTGGTCCACCTGAAATTTATATTCCCACCTGAAATTTATATTCCCTTGACATTCAACTCCCCTACTATTACTGTTAAAGGTTACATATAACAGTGTATCCCACTATGGTCAAGTGACATCCTTATCATGCCAAAGGAGGAATGATGGATCCTTTATCTTCCAATCGGGTGTGCCCGACCAGACCTGCCACTGGTTATCATATGGCCTGGTTCCAACTTGACCTTTTCACTATCCCGTTTAAGAGCAAAATCTAGAATATTTTTTTAATTGACCTTTTCACTATCCCGTTTAAGAGCATTTGTGGAATAGGGGTGGCAAAGGACTGTGCAGCGTTGGCTTTAGTCTCCTAAGGGCCCGTTTGGATTCACCCTTTGAAGGGATGTTTGAGGCTTAAACACCGCCTTTTTTTACAAACAGTCGTTGATGTTGTGCAATTGCATGCACTTTTTTAACACCCATTCTCATCTCCCGCTTGATAAAATTTTACTTTAAATGCTCACTCAGATTAGTGTTTTTTGCTGAGTTAAACCGTAAAAACAGGTACATTAGTTCACTATTCGATTACAAATCATGATTAGGACAGGTATATATCGACATAATTTCGAGTTCACTTATCATTTTTTTTTTGAAACAGATAATATCATCACTACAGATAATAGAAAAGGATAAAGGGAAAAAGCCTATACTTGGAGAGTCATCCAGGGGAGCTCGTCAAAAAATTCGATCCAGACGTAGACAGGAACAGTCAGAGGAACAGACCTCTCCAATCGAGTCACCGGCTAGGCGAGCTCGTACTCAGACGAGTGCTCCAATTCAGGACCCCCATCCACAATCCAACCGGATTTAGACCTCTAGCAGGTTCCTCCTCCTCCTGCGAACCTGTACGATAAATTCCGTGCTCGAAAAATTGTATACGAAAAAAAAATCGACCGAGCGTCCATCCAGCGGTTTGGAATTATTGAGATTTTGGAAAATGTTGGGTGGAGTAAGATCTTAGATTTTGGAGGGACGGTTCGAAATGAGCAAGTTCTCATATTTCTATCATATTGTCACTCTCCGGTATTGCACCCTCCTTCCTTTCAGGTGACCATTGGAGAGAACTCTGTCACCATTGATACTGGGGTAGTTGCACATCTTTTGGGGATTCCTGTCACATCTCGAGGATTAACTGATCACGACATCGATGACCCAACTGTACGGTTAGCAATGACGAAGTTTTTTTGTAATCTGGGATGTTCCGTGGAATAAGGGTAATGTCCGAGATCATCGCACATGGAATTCAAGTATAAGGTGCTACACAATATCTTTTGCACAAATGTTTATCCGAGGAGTCGAATAAAGTCGATATTACTTCGTATATGTTAGACATTCTATACAAAGATCCGTCATGGTATTCCTCTCACCGCCCACAATCATTACTCAAATGATCGCCGACAACATAGCGACCACGAGAAGGGATGCCATTCCATTCCCACACCTTCTATGTTTACTCTCCCGTCATGTAGGGTGATGCCCACCACCGATGCAGACCTGCACTCCGTGAGAATGTTTACGTAAAACAACATCAAGCGCATGAAAGTGGGAAGAAAGGGGTATCGGCATCGTGAAGCGCGATGAAGTTTTGATGGGAGAGAGAAGAAGAGGCGGAGACAGAGGCTGCGAGAGATGGATGCGGCCGAGACAGAGGCGGCCGACACCGAATATCCCACGGAGGAGAGCAACGTGAGGAGGAGGACAACCATATAGTCGTACTGGGCCGAAGGATGTCGTCGCAACCGCCGGCATATATTGTTAGGTACATGGATGAGCAGATAGACGGATGTCACGATTGGAGCGGTTTTCTCGCGGCCATCCGAATAGTATCAATCGGGTCGAGCGTAAAATTGATAACCTTATTGCCACAATCACTGGGCGTGATGATGTTGCTCCACCGGTGGCGGTCCATCCGCCCTAGACTAGATTTACACAGAATGATGGCTTGTGCATCGTATCTTTTTTGTAAGCTGCAAGCCTATAAAAATTCATATTCTCAAACTGTTTCTTTAAATCATGGGGTGATTTTTACTTTGACTGATGAAGGGATGTTGATTTTAGTGCCCAAACTTGGGGATCTTATTTTGATTACTATATATGGTGTTAACGTGAAATTTATTTATGCACTTCATGTTATGTTGCATGTTCTCAATTTCATTTACATATCTGATGTTGATGGATTTCAATGGTGTGCATATGTTCCTTCCTGACAACTTTAATACATCGACATTAGCAAATGATTTCAGATAATATTTACAAAGTACACTAAAAGATCAACTAGGAGCAATATGCTATACATGAAGATCAACTAGGAGCAATATATAACTTTCAATAGTATGTATCATACAAAGTACAAAAATTACATCAATCACATGATATGCTATACACCGGATATCGGATACTTGCACGACCGTCGATTATGCCCGGTTTGTTTGCATCGCCCACACTTTACTGTTTTCGATTCCTCTCCACGCGATGGAATTCTAAGCTTTTTGGGTCTCCCAGCTGACCTCCTCTGTCTTGGGGGTTTAATTTGCGCACAATACTCCTTCATCCCCGCTGACATTTCCCACTCGTTATTGTCGCGTACTGGATACACCGATTCGCTATACACACCGATTCAATACTTTCATCCTAATATCACAATCTTCTGGTATGCTCTTAATAATCTTGTAAATTCTAGATCGAAGCTCCTCGTACGTAGTCTCGAGACGTAGTGTCATTTGTTTTGATGTTCCACCCGTGTACGAGTATCGCTTCTTTTCAAATTCTAACTCCCCGCCAAAAGAGCACATGATTCTTGCAGCCATTATCTGAAAACCAATACAAATGATTTCAGTCAGCAAAATGAGAAGAAAACCCTTCGTACTTCTGTTATTCGTTGGAAGAGAGGGCAGGGGAAGCACCTGCTCGTTTTTTTCCATCAAGGGGAGTGAAAGCTACGCTGACAAGCAGCAGCAGTGAGTTGAGCAAAAAGAAGGGGTATTTTTCTCTAGAAATTCAAAGTCCGCATGTGGAGCTCTAAGTTGCAAAAGAAGGTTCGTCTTCATTCACACCTACATGATGGCTTGGAGATAACGACATCTTCTTCATTGCCTGCACCGATGGATTTAAAAACATTTTATAAGAAAAATATATCTTGTATCCCACTATGGTTTCAACGGTGAGAATCATTATGCCCCGCTGTTTCCCATGGTATGATCCAATTGATCTTTTGATATGCTTCAATTTCGGGCTAAACCGCAAAAATAAGTTGGAAAAACGGATGGACGGGGTGGATAAACTACATACATTCAATGTGGGCCAATGAGTTTACTTAGTACAATGGTAGAAGACCAGCTGGGCAAACTAGAAAAACAGCGAGGCAAACTGAAATATCAGTGGGGCTACCTAGAAAAACGGCGGGGCAAACTAGAATATCAGCGGGGCAAACTTAAAAAACAACGAGGCAAAGTGAGATATCAGCGGGGCAAACTAGAAAAACAGCGAGGCAAAGTGAAATATCTGAGGGCAAACTAGAGAAACAGCGAGGCAAAGTGAAATATCAGCGGGGCAAACTAGAAAAACAGCGAGGCAAAGTGAAATATCGACGGGGCAAACTAGAAGAACAGCGAGGCAAAGTGAAATATCGGCGGGGCAAACTAGAAAAACAGCGAGGCAAAGTGAAATATCTGTGGGGCAAACTAGAAAAAGCGATTCTTGTTCCAACTCTCCCTCTTCAATTAGAATGTTTTCTCCCCAATGCGTGTTTGATTTTCCAATTTCATATGAAATGCAAAGGAGCCATCATTACCATTTCCGAGTGTTTGTTTAAACATAGATTATGGCTCGTATATCGAGAGTCAATTACACTTGCAAAGGATGGAGGTAATGTTATATATAATCCTTACATTTTCACACTATAAAATCACCATTTTAAGCATGATTTGTGGAAACAAACAATGCAGCAAAATCATCATTACAGTTAAATGCAAGTGATGTGAGTCATGTGACCAATGTTGTCAAAATCGTGACCAATGTTGTCAATGTGACCAATGTTGTAAAAAGTCGGGTCGATCGGAAATGTCAGATTGTCGACTCAACTCATCAGCACATTTACCGGATCGGGTAGTAACCCGGTCGACCCCATTTAGGTATAATGTGCCAAAATGGGGTCGACCGGGTTACTACCCGGTCGACCGGGTAAATGTCCAGCGAGTTGGGGTCGACCGGGTCTAAATGTCCAGCTAGTTGGGGTCGACCGGGTCTAAATGTCCAGTTTAGTTAGGGGTCGGTAGGGCATGACCCGTCGACTTCACTTTTTTTTTTTAATTTTTATTAAATTGTAATATATATATTATGTTAAATTTTAATTTTTAAGCTGATGGCATTCAGTACACACTGTGAACTAAAGGGAAATTACCGTGAATTTATAGAAATTGTCGTGCAATGAATAAATTTGACCGTGAAATGAGGGGAACTGTCTGTGAAATGCATGGAATTGAAACTCAGTTCACGGAGGGGAGAAGTAATCGGACAATCAGATCTGCTTCGGATATTACAAGGAAATGATAAATGAGGGACTAGGAAACTATTTTTACTATATAGGTCATTTTATTTTGAACAAGCTACCGCATCAAACTATCTAGAACACTTATGGACATGGCTTGGGTATTACTTCCATCAGGACTTAGCAAGAGATGGATGGTTGCATTAAGACTTTATGGGGCTAATCGTGACGTATATATTTTATTCGTGTAAACCATCCCGGGATCGCTATATAGAGTCTGTTTGGCACGCCCGGCCAATATGGGGATTAAACCTTCCCATCCCTTTCAATCCCTCGAACCAAACATGTCCCAGGCAAATTTGATTGGATTAGGGTGGATTGGATGGGATTTAAAGGTAATGATAGTGTTGTCAGTGGATTGTCTTAAGATCCATGGGAGGATTAGGTCACCCTGTATGTTTGGAACTCCGGACCAATCTTGGGATTTAACTTCCAATCCCTTCCAATCCGCCCGGCCAAACGGGCCCTTACATTTTTGTATAGTACATAATTATGTAAATATGTATATATAAGTATATAAAAATATTTTTCTATCTTTTAATTCATTTCTTTGTCTATTTATTGGGTTGGTGTTTGTATAGCCCAAACTTGAGATCGAACCGATATACTCGCTCGAGCCCAACCCAACTATGTCGGGTCGGTTAGGCAAACTAGAAAAACAGGTTGAACTCCATTCGAACTTTCAAACCGTACATAAAAAATAATGAGGCAAACTATCAAATCGGCCGAGGATACATGAAAATGAGCGGGGCAAACTAGAAAACGGTCAGGAATGGACAAATCGAAATATTATCATGGGGCAAACTAGAAAAACAACGGGCAAACCGAAATATCAATGGGCTAGAAAATTGGAATATCGGGGCAAACTAGAAAAACAACGGGCAAATCAAATATCAGTAGGGGCAAACTAGAAAAAAAACAAGGGCAAACTAAAATATCAATAGGGCAAACTAGAAAAAACGGGGAAAACTAGAAAACAACAAGGGGCAACGGAATATCGAATGGGGCAAACTAAAAACAATGGGCAAACTGAAATATTAGCGGGACAAATTAGAAAAACAACGGGGCAAACCGAAAAAAGGGGGCAAACTAGAAAAAAGCAATGGGCAAACTAGCAAAACAATGGGGTATCAAGCGCAATATCGTAAATGCAATATCGGGGCAAACTAGAAAAACATGGGCAAGTCAAATATCGGGCAACAAGCAAACTAGCAAAAACAAAATGGGGGCAAATAGAAATATGGGCGGGCAAACTAGAAAACAACTAATTAAGGGGATTGATGGTGGTGTCAGTGGATTGGATTAAGAACCATGTGATCTTGTTTGACCTACTATATCAACTGGACAAATCATATTGGTTTTTGTTTATTTTCTGGATTCATTTTCTCTAATTTCATTTTGGACTTTATATTGGGGATTGCATTCTTTGAATGATCTGACCCATTCTTGTTCCCTACATCGTTTGAAAGCCATCATCTGAAATATAGTGCTTCATTCATGATTCGACCTTCGAACATTGGATACATATGAATATGAGTCTCTAAATATTCGCCTTCATACACAGATCAGCAGTCCAACAAGTGCTTCTTAAAATAGCCCAGATAGTATAGAGCTCATAATATGATTAGATATAATTTGTAGTTGATGTTGCGCAGAATGCCAACAACAAAGTGTGGATGAATAGGTACGTTAAATATGGATGTGTTTGTCTTTCCACTCCTTGTTGTCATTGTCAGTGTTCAATGTGATGAAATTTTCGTACTTGTTGTTTTTTACGTGTTTAACATTTGATTAGAAGATTTGAATAAGATGGATATCACATCTGCTATTTGGACTCGGAAGGTTATTTCCTTTTTCGACAAACGTAGAAATTGAGCGAGGCCCCGCTGAAAATGAGTGGGCAAGGAGTTCCTTCTATGCCTGTGAAGTTCTTGTCTACCGGACATGTTTGAGCTTTGCTTATTCTCGTATATACGCGATTGCTTTGCATTGATTTCCATGTACATTTTCCTTTTCGACGAGTCAAAGCGGGACAAGTAGAAAATACAAGTGAGACAAGGTAAAAGTTCATTCATTTACAAAGTATGCTATACATCAAAAACAAAATAAATTACAAAGTATGCTATTTTTCGGTATGGGAAACTTGCACTTTCGGCGATTATGCCCGCTTTGTTTGCATCGCCCACACTTTGTTGTATTTGATTCCTCTCCACGAGATGGAATTCTAAGCTTTTGGGTCTTCCAAATTGACCTCCTTTGTCTGGGGGTTTAATTTGCGCACAATACTCCTTAAAGCCCATGAAATTTCTTCCCACTCACTCTTGTCACGTATTGGGTAGACCGATTCGTTATACGTAGCTATGTAATTTTGCACCGTGTAGAATGGGGAGCAGTATGAGTAATGAAAGAGATTATAGTTTATACATGCTGACAGGACATGCATACAAGGGTACCCCTTCACGTCAAACTCGCGACATGTGCACGAAAACTCACTGAGCTTAACTGTATCATTATAATCTCCCACAACATAATACTCATTTCGAGAAATAGGATGACAGCGAACATCTCGCAACTTCTGCACAAGATCCCTTAACTGTTGCTCCGCCCATGGAGTCAATGGCCCTACAAACGATGCCGCAGATTCTCTCCTCTTATAAAACAACTCTTGTATTTTCAATCTAACCCCTTCTATCAATTTCGTAATGGGGTATTCGCGTGCTTCTTTGAAGAGGGCATTAACACACTCAGAAATGTTTGTAGTAACCAAGTTGAATCTTTTTCCTGGAAAATGCGAAGATGCCCATCTCTCGTATCCGATTTATGTCAGCCATGCATGTACTGTGGGATTGGCCATTTCGATATCATGCATTAATTTCTCAAATTCAGCCACCCTACATGTCTTCACTGCCCGCCAGAAGTACATCTCCAATGACTTGTCTTTAAAGGTGTCCACCAAGTTTCTGTAGATATGATACGCACAGTAGCCATGAATTGCACGTGGGAAGACTTGGGGAACCTTTTTCAGTAAACCTTTATGTCGATCAGATATAATAACAAGATCCTCCAGAGACCCTATCGCATCGCTAAGGTAAGTAAGGAACCAATTCCAACTACTACCGTTCTTTGATTCCCCGATGCCAAATGCAACTGGAAATATATGGTTGTCCCCATCTAAGGCCGTGGCGATGAATAGAACACCCTTGTATTTGCCCTTTAGGTGTGTCCCGTCAATGGCTAATACCCTCCGTAATGAATTCTGAAAACTTCTAACACATTGATCGAGCGCAACAAAACATCTTTCGAACCGAAAGTCTCTTTGTTAACACACATTGCGCCACCGTCCCTCGGGTTGACCGTCCTCAACTCATGCAAATACAAGGAGTTGATTGTAGGAGTCTTCATAAGACCCCATAACCGATTGATTGCAAGCTCCTCGGCCGCCCATGTTTTCCTATAATCGATAACAATATTATACTTCTCTTTCATGGCGAAGATAATATCATGTGGCATCAACCCCAGGCGTTGCTCGATGCGGTTAACAACCAAATCACATGCTAACTTACTGCTTGCTTGTCGGTGATCACTCCTCATCCATGACATGCCACACGTGTAATTTGCCGTATAAGTCAGTATCTTGAAAATCCCTGAATCACCAACGCGTGATGCATGAACCCTTCATTCACATCTATTTTCGAAGCATACAACCGTAAATCTCCTAGAATTTGAGTACAGTACCCTGTACTGAAATTTATTTTGAAGGGCAAATAGGCTCAAAACATGCTAGCACCGACTCTTGTCCTTGAATGTTTGCCCTTTCGCTATCTCGATCGATTCACTTAACAAACCAGTATATTTCAAAGATTCTTTGCATTGGTGAATGCAAAGATCATCAAAGGGCACCGGAAGTTGGCGGGTGTTGAAGTTTGATGTTTCGGGAAGGTCTGGATGTGGGATGTTGTTTTCAGGATTGGTGTATCTTCGGGCTGTAGATGATGACGGCAAATCTGCTATTGTTGCTAGAGGCGGTGCCATGTAATCACAAATGAGGTCAAGGTCACGTGCATCACTAACTTGGGCACTAACAAATTTTGATGTTTGGGGCGGTTCGGGCAGTAGATCATTTGTTCCTCCTACTTGTAATGGATTTGGCTTATATTCAAATTCCACGCCATGCTCTTCTGCCACACTGTCAACGTGTGTTGTCATATTTATGTGTTGGATTGTCTCGATGACCAAAGGGATAAACTTTTTCGAATGCTCCAACTGTGTTGCCAGGAACTCTTTCACGTCATCGTCGTCCTCAAGTACAGTTGGAGGGATTGATTTATTGGAGCAGAGATACAAAACTTTCATCCGAATATCATAATCTGTTGGTGTACTCTTAATAATCTTGTATATTCTGGATAGAAGTTCCTCGTACGTAGTATCAACATCTAGCGAAATAGTTTTCGTACTTCCATTCTTGTACATCCATTGCTTATTTTCACATTCTAACTCCCCACCATAGCAACAGATGATTCTCGTAGACATAATCTGGAAATCAATACAATGACAACTTATCAATAAAACGTTAAACAACGGAAGCTTGCCATAAGACAAAACTCAATTAAATAGTAGAATACCGAAAACTCGCTTTCCCTTATATATAACAATGATACAAATCTTAAGGAAATATAGAGTAAGCTGGAAAAATGCGCGAGACAATGTACAAATTAAGCAGGGCAAATATGAAATTCAGTAGGGGGGTAAGCATGATATTCAGTAGGGCAAACATGAAATTGAGCGAGGTAAACATGAAATTCAACGACCATAGCATGAAATTTACCGGGGCAAACTATAAAATAAGTTATGCAAGCAAACATTTAATCAAATGTATGTAATCCCCATCAACACATAAAATTCAATAAGTCTAACGCATGAAATTGATTAAGTCTAACACATGCGCATCAACTTGCATTAAATTGACCTTAGCTACCATCAAATAAGTCCATCAGTAAATTCACCGCGCTACCATGAAATAAACAACTAGAGCTTGTACGGATTAGGCGTTCAACGTTACGAATGATTTCATATGGTGCTCGTTTAATTTTGTGACACTAGCTATCATTACATTGAGTGAGGCATGCATGGAACTTGATCAATGCAAACTAGGAATTGATCGAGGAAGTATGAAATTTCAATGGGGCAAACTAGAAATTCAACGGGTAAAGTGGAAAATCGGCAGGCCAACTTAGAAAATTAGCGGGCAAATAGAAAACAATGAGGGAAACATGAAAATCATGGGAAACATGAAATTGAGTGGGCAAACTAGAAAATCAATGGGGAAACATGAAACTCAGTGGGCAAACTAGAAAATCACGGGTGAAACATGAATAACAATGGGCAAACTAGAAAATCAATGAGGGCAAACATGAAATTTGGCAAGGCAAACATGAAAATCAAATAGAGGCAAACATGAAAATTAATGGGACAAAGTAGAAATTGATTAGGGCAAAAATGACAAAATTCAATGAAGAAATCCGAAAAATCAACAAGGCAAATTAGAAATTGAACAGGGCAACCAGAAAATTGAGCGGTACAAACTATAAATATAGCATGCAAGTAAACATTGAATCAAGCGAGCATAACATCATATTGAGCTAGACAAACAATATTTCGAGCGAGCATAGTATGATATTGAGCTGGGCAAACATTAAATCGAGCGAGCGTAGTATGATATTTAGTGGGGCAAACATTGAATCGAGCAAACATAGCATGATATTTAGCGGGGCAAATATTAAATTGAGTAAACATAGCATGATATTCAGCGGGGCAAACATTAAATCGAGTAAACATAGCATGATATTGAGTGGGGCAAAAATTAAATCGAGCGAGCATAGCATGATATTGAGCTAGGCAAACATTAAATTATGCTATCCTAGCATGAAATTTATTGATGCAAACATTAAATTGACCTTATCTACCATTAAATTGAGTCAAGTAAAACGATTAAATTAAGCGATCCTACTATGAAATTGATTGAGGCAAACAATAAATTGACCTTATCTTATCTACCATGAAATTAAGTTCAAACATTAAATTGGCAAACATTAAATTGAGTGATCCTAGCATGAAATTTATCAAGGCAAATATTAAATTGACCTTATCTTATCTAGCATGAAATTAAGCTGGGCAAACATTAAATTGAGTGATCCTAGCATGAAATTTATCAGGGCAAACATTAAATTGACTTTATCTTATCTACCATGAAATTAAGTTGGGCAAACATTAAATTGAGCAATCCTAGCATAAAATTGCGCAGCGTAAACATGAATTTCAGCGAGCATAGCATGAGATCAACTGAGCCCTAACATGGAATTGAGTGGGCTTTAAATGGAATTCAATGAGTTTCACATGGATTTGACCGATCAAAGCATAAAATTAACTAAGCCTAACACATGAATTTGAGTAAGCCTAACACATGGAATTGACCGAACTTCGCATGCAATGCAATTGTACTCTTGGAGCATTTAAAAAAAAAAAAAAATCTATACCACCAACTACCATAGTACAGGTCAAATGTAGGTTGAAGAGAGGTGCTTTGGAGTGACAGAATATTTTGAACCTTTCCAAGGATTGCAAGTGCAACCACTTCGTGAGATTTCACGTAACCCTAGCCAAGACAAAAAATGACAAACGTAAAACGTAGAATGATGATATCTAGATGATTCATGCAGAGTTCGATGAGAAAAATGTAAAGAATAACCTCCATACGTTGGTTTATAGTTGAAAGGGAGTGAAATGTTGTTATGTTGAGGAGGGGTTTTCGTTAAGGGAGTGAAAGCAACTAATGAAAGCTAGGAAATGCAAAAACGGATTGGCTACTCACCCTACCACCATCCAATGGCTGTGGTCGGTGTTCATTGAGCCCTACCATGATGTATGTGTTTCATCCATTCCGTTCATCCATTTTTACAGTTCATTTTAGGGCTTACTCCAGAAAATGAGAGGGATATAAATCTCAGGTGGACCACACCACAAGAAGATAATATTGATTGGATATTGACAATTAAAATTCTCCTAAGGCCCAATGAACTGTTTATTTCACAAGAAATCTGTTGATTAGTTCATACAGTCCTAGATTAAGGTAAAAACCAAAAATCGGCTTCATCCGAAACTTTTATGGCCCCTAATGGTTTATAATGGATGACGCTCATTCAACATCTTGTTTCTCGTAATGTGGTACACTTGAGATTTGGATATACCTCATTTTTTGGTCTCATATCATAAAATCATCTGAAAAAGTATATGGACGGCATGGATGAAAAGAATACATCATGGTAGGGCCCACAGATGACCGACCATCCGCCGTTAGCTGGTGGCACGGGGAGTACCGAATCTGTTTCCGCCAAACGGAGGGGTATTTTCGTCCTGAAATGTTGAGACCGTACGAGAAGGTCCAACCGCGTATTCTAAGTTTGTATTGTTTCAAAAAAACCGTTGGGTAAAAGGTGGGGTCCACGGTCGTAAATTTCTCATAAAATTAATGCCCTGCTTTGTTGATAATTCGGTGGTACATTGAATGAATGTACTCACCATCATTTGAAATTATTGAGAATAACAGGCGCGTGTTATATCTAAACTGTTCATTTGTTTCGTAACCTCATTTTATGACATGGACCTAAAAATGAGATAGATCCAAAACTTATGTAGCACCAAAGAAGTTTTTAACGGTAAGTATTCAATCCCTGTTGCTTTCTATGGTGGGTCCACTTGAGCATTAGATTTACCTGATTTTTTGGCCCATGCTCAAAAATAATCTTGATAAATGAGTGGATGGTGTGGATATAGCCCACACATCATGTTGGGACCTACACAACTTTCCAAATATTGAGTGAAATTGGCACGGGACCAATGCAATTTCATTTAATGTAATTCCAAGCATTTCCAATCTTCCCAAACATGGAGTGGAAGTGGCACATGACCAAATGAATCCCATCCCCACCTAATCCCTTCTAATCCGACTGCCCAAACTGACCCTTAAGTTTTCAATGGTACATGTTCAGCTCCCGCTGTTACCGTTGTTATGGTCTACGAGCTTTGGATACGCCCGGATTGCATACTGACTTACTCGGTACGCTCTTATCGAAGTGAGTAAGCTCAGTTGGGCCCACCGCGAATGCATGTGTTTTTATCCACGCCGTCCATTCGTTTTTCCAGATCATTTTATGGGTTCAACCGAAAATTGATGCATATACAAAGCTCAAGTGGACAATACCACTGGAAAAAGTGGAAGTATTGATTTCAACCGTCGAAAATTTTTTAAGGCCCCCAGTGATGTTTATTTGTCATCCAACCTGTTCATAAGATCAGAAAGACATGGATGAAGGGAAAACACACATATCAGCTTGATCTAAAACTTCTGTTGTCCCCAAGGATTTTTCGACGGTAGATGTTCAATTCACACTGTTACCTGTGATGTGGTCCATTTGAGACTTGTATATACTCCATTTTTGTATTAAAGCCCTCAAATTATGTGTTAAAAGAGATGGACGGAGTGGATACAATGCATGAATGACACTGGGGCCACGGAGCTTACATTACTGAGTTACTCAGTACGCAATCCGCTTCCCTGAGGGAAAGGGTGAGAAGTCTTCGTCAGGTCTTTTTCTTCTCTATTTTTTATTTTATTTTATTTTATATTTCGTAACGTGGCATGAGCACGCAATGTAGGTACTACTGAATAAGATCTTTGGGCCCTACCATAGTGTATTTTTTTTATCCACTCTGTTCATCCATTTTTTAGGATCATTTTACAAATTGAAACAAAAAATGAGGCAGATACACATCTTATGTGGACCACATAATAAAAACTTAGTGGTGATGATTGTAAACAATTAAAAACCCATTGAAACTCCAAAAGTTTTGAATCAAACTGATATATATATATATATATATATATATATATATATATATATATATATATATATATATATATATATATATATATATGAATCTGTTTGACTTAATCAAAAGGTTGGATGGAAAATAAACATTCCAGTGTATCATAGGAAGATTTTAATGGTGGTTGTTCAGTGACCATTATTTCATATGGAATAGTCTTGAGTTTTGATATGCATTTTGCCATAAAATGAGTGGAAAAAACTCATGCACGGCATGTACATACATGCATCAAGGTCGGCCCATCGTCAGGGAAAAATCCCCTAAATACGCCAAGGGGTGATGCATCTGCCACTGTCATTTGTTTTTTTCTTTTTCAATTTTCTTGTCTATTTTTATATTACGTGTCTTCCATCTTTCGTCTTCCAGTGGTGTTATCCATCATATAAAAACAACCTACAAACTCCGTCAAATTCATGGTGCCAAATGACCGTCGTTGATTTAGACAGTAAGAATGGTAGGGACTATCATGGATAATGGATTAAAATTCAGCAAAAAATATAAGGTACCTAGATAATCGATTGTTATCTTTGTAATAGTTGATGCTATGATATGGTAATACTGCTGCACTATTATGTACTTGCAAAACCAAATGACGATGGAACCTATTTAGGGACCCTCCTATGCTTAACTTAGAATAAGCACACTATGGATTTAGTAAAATTAGGATGATAATGCATACCTTCTATCATAAGTAAGGTTCTTATTTATAGTCTTTCAAGACTTCTTCTGTATATGGTAATGAGTCTATCATGTAAATACGTATTATACAAGGGATCTTTTCTTGCGTGTATGGCACTTATCTTGGCGTGATTTTCGATGAAAATCTTGTTGAGATAATTCTTTCCGTATACGAAGGAGACATCTCCCGATGGTCGGCATTCAAGGAGGTCATGGTTAACAGCCGATGCTGACCTTTGAAGTCCTGCAGACAGAGCTTAATTATCATTGTGGTCGGGGGCCGAGCTTCGAGGTTAGTGCCTTTAATCAAGGTTAGATCGTTACTTATAATCGTTCCTTGGTTGCGACAGCAAAATGTTAGCTAATCGGCTGAGGCCATCGCTTATGGTTGGTGCTCGGGTTGGTTGTGAAGGTTGTGTTTTGTAGTCAGTGCCGAGCTCTTACCCGAACTCTCATTTGAGTTGTTTGTCTCGTTGTTCTCATTGGTTTCTTGCTATTTGGTCAGTCTAGTTTTACCCGCAACAGTAGCCCCTTACTTCTGAGCGCTCTCCAGAAGCTCAGGAAGTAAAAGGACTTGAACTGACACTCGAGCATGAGGATGACTCACGCGGGGGAAGGTTGGCTCGAACACGGCCAATGGACCGGACATATCTTTTTTATATTTGAGTTTTAAAATGTTGTCTTTTTTTAAAAATTGTTTCTAATCATGCCAGGAATCATCCTGGATGATTAAATTAGATTGTTTTTAGTGTATTTTTCTATTTCAAGTATTTTCTAGTATGGTTGAACTACAGCTTTTGAGTAGGGTTGAGTTTGATTGTTTAAGACTCTTTAAGTTTGTATTCGAGACGAACTTCACTAAAATATTATCAGTTCCTTATTCTCTTATGGATTTAAAGTTCGCACCACATTGAAGAGACGATGTTATTCCTCTTATCATTTTCTGCGCCCTTGTCTTGCGTCATTATCCATTACAACCTCCAAAATATCTTAGAATTTTTAATTCTTCATTTTCTCTTGAAATCAACGAAGTCGAAGCATGATTTGCTCATAACTCATTCGCCATGGGATCGAAATGGTAACGTTGAGAGAAAATCTTAGGCTCATGGAAACCTTTCTAGGATAGTTGTTTGATCATAGGCACCGTGAGAGACTTATCATCCACTAAGTTGAATGTAAATTAAATAAGAACCCTCTTTGAAAAGAGTCGATAGATGATCTTATAAATATGAAACTTGAATTTCTTAATAAATTTTGATATCTTCCAAATGTTAAAAATAATTGAACTGCAGAATTACGGAACCATATACCGGGACTTGACCCAATTCTCAATCCTGTGCAACTAGAACTAGCGATGTGGGTGAGATGTCGACCTGACTGTAGGGCCCACTTTGATGGATGAATTGTATATCTATATTGTTCACCTGTTTTTTCGACTTATTTTAGACCATTTTTCTACAAATGAAGCTGAAAACGATTTCAAGTGGACCACACTGTAGGAAGCGGTGGATATTGAATTTTAAAAACCTTTCATGAGTCATAAAAGTTTTGGACCAATCTGATATTTGTTTTTAGTTTTGTCCATGTCTGTGTTACCTTATCAAACAGTTTGATGGTCAATAAGCATGATGGACGCTAGGAAGTTTTTAATGGTGGGTGTCCAATGACCACTGTTTTATGTGGTCAGTCACTTGAAATTTACATCTGCATCATTTTAAAGTCATGTCGTAAAATAATCAGAAAAAATAGATGGACGGCATGGATATTCAATTCAGACATTGGTGTAAACCCTACTGTCAGAGCCAAGTCACGGTCGGATCTCACGCCCTCAACACCATGGTGGACCCATATCCATCTTTTTCCTGGAATCCATATCCTTTAATAATGGGCTACGGTGGATCCCATGTCTTTCAACATTTGCACCATGGTGTGCTGGACGATGTTGGCCGACACCGGTTTGGTGGCGCGATGGCCGGCTCGACAGATTGACGAACATCAAGCGGCGTCACCAAGTTCTGTGGGCTCCACCATGATACACTACAAGAAAAACAGGCTTTACCGGCGGCCAAAACCGCCCCTAAATGTCTCAAAAACCGCCGGTATAAGAATTAGCGGCGGTTAGACAAATGCCGCTAAACATTGTGTGTTTTATGCGTCGAACTTTTTACCGGCGTGTTGGTGGCTGCCGCTAAAATAGAAACATTTAGCGGCGTTTATTATTCTTTATTGGCGCTTGGGTAACTGCCGCTAAAAAACGCCGCTAAACAGCATAAACGCTGGTGAACAGCTCTAAGAAACGCCGCTAAAATCGGTAAAAGCGCCGCAAAGATGGTAAAGTTTGTAAAGAATCTCTCCAGTGATTTGATTGTAAGAAATATTCCTAGAAGTCGTAACAATCAATAGACCATAAACAATTGAAGAAAAAACTAGAACAACACCCACACCAAAAGAAATGTTGGAAGTCATAACAGTCAATGTCCATCTTACATAACAAGAATCAAAGTGGCCATCACATTACATAACACAACCCATAGTGTGGTCACAATAATGGGCAACTCCAAAACATACCAAATTACTAGATGAACTAGAACTAATTTGAGATAGACTTATAAATTGTGATTTACATGGAGTACACAGAGTGGAGGAAGTACTCACAGATACTGCAATACTTCATTCTAGTAAATCAGCCTCGGAATGTCACCAGTGAGCTGATTCTGAGCAAGATCCCTAAAAAAAAAAATTAAACAACAAGGGACCCCATTAAAATCACGTTGTACACACAAATCCACACCATTGGAAACAAACAATTGTAGTTCAGGTATGTTCTATTAGACAAACCCCCAATGCAAATGTGTAACTGAGAAAACCCAAATGAGAAGGAAAAAAAAAAAACAATTCAATGTTTTCAAGTAGATATTAGAAAGCATAAACCACAAAATAGAACAAGCACCTCAAATATAAGTGACAACAACCTTACAGAGTTTTGAGATTTAGCATCTGTGAAAGGGTTGAAGGGATAGGCCCTGTTAACTGATTGTTCTTCAATATCCTACATAGTAACATCACCATAAATGACCAATCTATCCCTTACAAAGGGGCAAGCAAGATTCGTGAAAATGACCAATCTACCAAATAAAAGCAAACATGATACTAACAATTCCTCAAGCTGTTTGAGCCTAGATGTCGAGAATGGAATATCTCCATATAGCAAGTTACCGGATAAATCCCTATAGAAAACAAACCAACACAGATTTCAGTTAAATCCGCCATTACATTCTCAATCCCATAACTTCAGAATGCAAGTAAATGAGAGAGATTACAGAGATTTCGGCAAGACGCAATTGCCGATCTCATCATGGATTGACCGGCCGGTGATTCCCCTTCAAATCTCTGCACATCAATGCAACCAACATAAGCATTTGAGCTTAAAATGATTTCATCCAAATGCATATTTATCCTGATGCAATAAAGTAAAACATACAGTGCCTGTAAGCTCTATAAATCCCCAATGGCTAGCGAAATCTTCCCACCGAGATCCAAATTCGAGAAAGTCCTTCACAGAAGATTCATGATTGTAACAAATTAGAAGTTAAAATCAGATAAGAATAAAGAAGAAAGAAGAAAGAAGAAAAAGAACATAAGGTATGTGAGTTACAGAGAAACGACGGCGAATGAGAGATTGTCGCAAGCAACCTCACGCCAGGAGCAATGATCTTCGTTGCCATCAGCATTCCAGTCGAGGAGCATGTTAGCAACATTGCTAAACGACGCCTTGATGGACACGAGTGTTTTCCCTGCGAAACAAAACTCTCATTTCACTTAAAACTGAGGACCGAAACTCCAAATTATTTTTTGTTGAGGGCATTGCTAAAAATAGCAAGGATTTGATGCATAACATCTCAGCCCTTCGTTTCCTGAGACTTGCAAGCTCTTGGAAAAATAAGCATTAGAGAATACAGGAAAAGAAGCTTAGCCACTTAACGCATTTTGAGAAAATGACACAACCAAATCAGCCTATATCTTAGAAATAACAAAGTTGCAGTTACTTCTTAGGCTTTTACATGTCTTGCTGTATCTTAGAAAATTTGTCTTGGTTTTTGTTGGAATATCTTGTCACTTGAGTGCATTCTTCAATATCACCACAGATCGATGCCTTTAAGAAACCATAATCAAGGAAGATTGCTATAGCCAAACATACAGAAATCGTTGGCTTGAGAGACTAGTTTACTGAATTACAATCGATAATGCAGTATGACCCAACCAATCAAAATAGAGAATGCACTCAAACTATGTAAATAATAGCAGAAAATGAATAATAGACAGATGTAAGGGTGTGTAAATATTGCATAATTAATGACATATACACACGTGCAAGGCCGGATAAAGTAGGGTGGATGACCACGATCATAGCTTTCATAGATTATATGGTTTTGTTTGCATTACACCATGTACTTCCATAGAAGGATAATGCGGTTAGCCAAAGCATAGAGATCGTAATTGTGGAACAACATTAGAAGTAATGAGTTTAGAAGAACTTGCCCATTCAAGTAGGTATTGTTTTTCTGGTTCACGCGTTGGTTCGTTACTTTTTTCACCACTTACGATTTCCAAGACGACCACACCATAGTTGTATATGTCAACCTTCTCAGTTAACTGTCCATGTATTGCATACTCAGGTGTTGTGTACCCCCTGTCCAATGAGATGGTATTAGCAATTGGCAAGGTTTAAAATTGACTTGGATCTCGGTTGGGGTAGTATGGAGTTTAGAGAATTGAGTTTTTCAAAAACTCGTAAGAGCTTTTGTAAAAGGAAGCTGAATTTTTATATTAGTTGAGGAGCTTTGGTAAGCCCACATGCATGTGGAAGGGAGCTCACGTACATGCCATGACATTTGCCGGCATAGCATATAGGTAAAAGATCCAACCCATCCATCATGGGAGTCTATGTAGATGCCCTGGCAGAGAATCATGTTGATCCACTGATTAGGTGGGCGAAAGTTTAGGAAAAAATTATACCGCCGAAGAAAACTTTTCTGGAATTTTCTAAGTCTGTCCACCTGTCACTATGAATGAACCCCAACCGATGAGTGCACTGCCTCGATTTCTAGACAAGAATACACGATTGGAACCATCTCGAGCTTGGATATTGCACTGTACGCCATGCCAAGATATGTGCGATGATATACCTTGTATGCTTGGGTTAGAAAACTTCATTAACGATCATTCATACTTCACAAAAAAATGAGCAACTTTTCCTAGTATGAGTCCCAACTCGAGTTTTAAACCATAGCTTTCAAACTAAAGTTGGAAAAAACATCAAATCTCCCTACTTTTGGCAAATCTACTCATCTAAGTTGCATCAATTGATATGAAGAATCCCATGAAGGGAATGTGTCAGCTTTTTTCCATGAATTGTCAGTTTTCAAAATGAAATGAGAAAAAAAAATAGTAGAAGAATTGGACATATGGTCAAAGATGGAGAGATCATGAGAATTCACATGATTGCCATAAGATGAGGTTTAGTTTTTAGAGTAGTTTGGGAATTATTTTTTTTTTTCTTTTTTAAATTCTAATATTTGAAAGATGGAAAAAGCACCATGTGAAATGATCTGGATAGAATGTTCTTAAAAGATTCTTCCCTTCCCCGAGTGCGTTTTTTCTAAAACAAATACACCCACAATGTGGGCCCACAAATGTGATCCTACCACTACTCATAGTGGTGGACAGTGGAAGTGGATTACATCGAGAAAATCCGTGGGGTCCATTTGTGATTTATGTATTTTATCGACTCCGTCCATCCATTTTACCGATAATTTTAGGGCTTGAGCCTAAAAATGAAGTATATCCAAGCCTCAAGTTGAACAGGACCATAGGAAACAGTGTGAATTGAACATCTTCCGTTAAAAATTTCTTAGCAGCCACAGAAGTTTTGGATCAAGCTAGTATTTATGTTTTACCTTCATCCATGTATGTGTGATCTTATAAACAGGTTGGATGAGAAATAGACATCATTGTGGGCCCTAGAGAAGTTTCAACAGTGGAAGTCATTATTCCAACTATTTTCTATAGTATGGTCGACTTGATCGTTGGGTATGTTTAAATTTTGGTCAAACCTATAAAATAAGAATAAGATTAAAAAAGCAAATTGACTGCGTGGGTAGAGCAGAAACATTCACGGTGCGCCCAAAGAGTTTACACAATACGATAAGATCATACTAGTAACTCAGTACGCAATCCGATTTCATGGACAATTGGCGAATCGGGTACGACATGTACACTTCTCATGACTTTGAGAAAAGAGAGGTTTGGTCGTGCACCGGACGCGGTTTGGCTAGTAACCCGTGGGCCTCCCCATGATGTATTTGTTTTATCCACGTCGTCTATTCATTTTAAAGTAGAACCTATTAGGAAATATGAGCCCAAAAATAATGTAATCCAATTCTCAGGTGGACATATTTTCTTACTGTTGAAAGCTTTCTAAGGGACATATTTTTTTTATATAAAGCTGATATTTGTATTTTACCCTCACAAGGTTCGTGTGACCTTGTTATCAGGTTGGATGTCAAATAAACATTAAAGTAGGCCTTAAGAAGTTTTTAACTATGGACTTTCAGTCAACATTATTTTCCTACGTGTGGTTCACTTGAGATTTGGATTTGCCTCTTTTTTGGCTCGTAACTTGAAATGATCTGAAACAATGGATGAACGGCGTGGATAAAACAGATACATCCTAGTGAGCTCACAGACACTGATTGGTGTTGGATTCACTTACTAGATTAGCCACACCTTTATGTTTGGGTTAAGACCAATGGTCAGTTGTGGAATTGATTCCAACATTGTGGTGGACTTGGTGAGTTGACCGGTCAAACTTTGGTGAGCTGACCGAAGCGGATTGCGTCCAGCCGTCCAGACGGAAAGTGGTCCACATGGGCTCTGTGAGGCCAACCGTTATATGGGTTTTATCCACTCCGTTCATCTATTTTTCTGTATCATTTTAGAATATGGGTACAAAATGGGGGCACATCCAAGGCTCAAGTGGATCACACCACAAGAAGCAAGCAGTGATAATGATGCCTACCGTTGAAACCTTCCTACTTCATGTTTATTTTCCATCCGACCTGTTGAAAAGGTCAAAGGAGCTGGATGAAGGGTCAAAAGAGCTGGATGAAGGGACAACACAAATTGCAGCTTGATCCAAAACTTCTCTGGCCCTCAAGAAGTTTCTAATGGTAGGCGTTCAATCCTCACTGCGTGGTCCACTTGAGTTTTGGATCTGTCTCATTCTTTGGCTCATCTCCTACAATGATCTAGAAAAATGGATGAACGGTGTGTATAAAACCCATACATCACATGTTGGTGGGAAAACGGATGCTACGGTCCCACTAGTTGTGACCCGATGAAATCATCAAAGAAAATGAATGGGAGTACTACGAGACATGAAAACTATAGTCAATTTTTCGAAAATGAAGTGCAATTTAATTATTTGAGAATCATTGGAAGATTTTATATCACACCTGTGACCAAATCATAACACCTCCTAAGAATGCAAGGGCGTGAAGTATTTCATTCTCTGAATTAAGGCCCATGTGCACCAGAAAGTCTCCAGATCTCTGCAGCCCAGAAAGCACTGACAAATGAATTTCTACCAAAAGAATAATAGTGACACAATTCTCTTGACTCACCTTCCAAAACCATGCAAAGACACCAAAGAACAAAATTGTGGTATCCATTAGTATGGTTACAAACCCCATGAATAAAGTGGAAGTTTTGAAATATATAAACCTCAAAGAAGTTAGTCTCAAACAAATGAGATTGAATCTATATAACCAATTTAATTTCAAGTATGTAATAAGAAGACCAATGAAGTCAGTAAACTAATTCAACCGTGAAATGGATCGACAAGATGTTTAAAGCAGATTGTTGAATCACAAGCGCATACACATGGGATGCAGAATGATCCTTGATGGATAAAAACAAACCTTTTATCAAGAGTATATGCTCGAGACTTCTCAAAATTTTCTTGATCGACCACTCTAACCAAAGGTTTAGGAAGAATTGGCAACTTTAGAGATGCATGTTGCCGTAATCCAGATATGTCTCAAAGATGTACATCAAGACCATAAAGCCCGCAAGATGGGATTCTCATCACCAAGAAATTCAAGCAGAAAATAAACTTGACAATGCGAAAATGATCAAACATTTATTAAGCATTTTCTAACAATAGTCAAAACAGAAATACAAATAGATGAATCCACACCTCCAGATATTGATATCTTTGCACCATCCATGTCTACTCCTCGAGAACCTGTATTCCCTTCAATCTGTTCAACCTTTCATACTGAGATAGAATTCATACTTAAAGATAAATCTATCTTAACAGAATTTGGCTTCATTTCTATAAGCGCATCTACCTTAATGGGGTGATCTTTTCGATGGACATTGCTCACCAAAGAGTTCTTTTCACAAACCAGGTCTTATTCTCTCAGCATCCCTCACAAGAATTGAATAAACTGCAAAACATTTTGACCCAATCTTCTTGAAATATGCTCCCACAACCTATATAAAAATTAATGTGGGGTGGCAAAGTACAAAACCAAAACAAAATTCATGCAACTATGATAAAACAATTCACCTTGTGTGATTGGATGATCCCATATATCTTTGTCAGGTTCATTGATTTGTGTGATCACGCAACTAGTAATTCAATGTGGGGTAAATGAAAAAATTGCATGTAAGTTGGTGAGTCGATCATGAACTTGAAAAAATTAATCAATATAATTTAACATTGTAAGTCATGAAAAATTTCCCTCGTACTTCAATCAGTCAAAAATTTGATCCCTATAATTTCCCTCACACTTAAAGCATATAAAAGGTCAAGACCTAAAGTAATGTGGAAAAGGGGAAAAGCATAGCAGTTATTTCAATACTAACCATTTCAATATGGGCAAAATCAGGGTCTCCCAATGTCAGGCTGTTAAAACGATCTTCACACCAATGCTCCAATACATAACAGAGGTGAAGTGTGCCTTAATGGGGTGATCTTTTTGATGGACATTGCTCACCAAAGAGTTTAAGGCCTTTCACAATTGTGACACATTTGCATTTATTTTGAACATCCTTTTCGATGACAACTTCTTGTTTCTCCTACAACAAACATTGGCATTTCAATAAAGAACAGAAACTAAATGATTGAAAATTGTGATTTAAAGGAGAAAAGAGCTGCTAGCACCTTCAAATCGACATGGAGGGCATGGGTTGTCAAAATTGAGATTACAAGCCAATAATCTCGATTCTGCGCAGATCCCTGTCCAAAAGTACTTTCAATTTCACGAGGAAAAAAAAAAACCTAATAATGGTCACCATGATAGAAGCATGATTTCACATGAGCCAAAACCATGTCATATAATATTCTTATAATAAGCAGCACCAAAGTCACAAGGGTGGGTATTTGGACTATTAGAACTTACATTACACCCATTTTTTGGGCAAATGTGATGCTTGATGGTTGCCCCGATTGCTTGTTGTGGAATCTTCACGAAAGAAGAAATAAAGGTAGTATATGAGCCAAGTGTTTTGTTAGCATATCATATCCAACCTGGATGCATAGAAAGATTATTAAATTGTACAACAGTTCATGAATCGACTATAGTATAACCACAATGAAATGATAATCATGAAGCAAGTAATAATGTGTAGAACTTTTTACAGAAGAGTAAACCCATCTCAAATCCAAACTTTTTTTCCTTTCCATGCAACAAACCAATCCATCCATAACACACATAAAAATCTATGCACGCAGTTTATGCCTCTCAGAATCGCTAACAAATGAGAGTAGCAACCTTGGCGTAAGTCGTTTGATGAGGAGCAGTGACAACTTGTGGCCCATCTAACAGGTGGAGCCCACTTGAGAGTTTGAAAAGGCCTGATTTTTGGTGTAGCACTACTACCCTACATACATGAACACCACTTCCATCAAATAAAGACAATTGGGAAAAGCAACAAATATAACTATCTACCATCTGCTTAGTGATTGTGCCCATAACAGATCATTTTGCAAATAAATGGATTGATTATATCTTTTCCCTACATCAAGCACCAAAATTTTCATGTGTGGCATGATGAACTTCTTTAATAGTTTAGGATGTGTTGTTGTCTTCTATTCTAGTTGAAAATCTCTGTTAGTCTAGCAATACACCTCGAAAACCACTGATTAAAGGATAAGACATTATCACTCTAGTTAGTCTAACAATACAATCAAATTGGGTCATATGGATACAAGAAAGACAACTCAAAATTGCAAAATAAAAATAAAATCAAGAGGGCACATGTGTTTTTGCAAGATGTACGAGACAGAACGTGTAAAATTGTATCTATGTAAACAAAGGTAGCAAGAATCCACTATTTTTCGCTTGTAGCAGAAAAAGCTGTCATTCAGATAGTGATTTCAAATGTAGATGAACATTTTGTGCTGCATCCACCCAATTTTTCTATATCAGCCCAAACTAAAGAATCGATGGACAAAAGGCTAATAATTAAGGGAAGCTTGATGCTTTGAATGGACGAATGCCTAAAATTAATCAAGCGAGTACCAAGATTTGGCAAGGAAATTTATGCTTAAAAAATGGCATACTTGGGATATGAAGTAGCAACGGGTTTCTTGGTTGCATCAGCATGTGTATCTAAAGTAGATAGCCAAGTTATAATCAAGGAAACAACATGAAGGAGAGAAATAAGCACACCATGGTAAAGGCATTAACAATGTGAATGTAAAGAAAATAAATTATAGTGGGTCCACAGTTAGAGAATTAGCAAATGTATCAAATTAATATATTTCAGACATTTGTTAATAAACAGATTGTTTCAAATTCAATACTTAATGTTTAGACTTTAGCCACTCTTTTGGGTAGTTACCAAATAGGTTTTCATATTTTAAATTCAAATTTCAAACTTTAGATTTAACAAAAAAGTCGTAAGCATTATTTTCAGAAAAAAAAAAGAAAATATGAAAAAGATATTTTAGATTCCACCGCTATGCATGTGGTGTATAGAAGATACAAAACATCTATCTGGTGGCGCATAGAATCGATGGGTCTCACCAAGAAATTGCACCACCCTCTTGATCTACAAACAAATGGTCACAGTAAAAGCGATGAAAAATGATAGGCAAGCTGGGTAGAAGTGCAATCCCTAGATACTTACAGCTTGTCCAATTGAGACAACTTTTGGTCCATGGCCCATATATAGTATCTGACGGAAGATGGATGGTCATGCTTGCATTTTGCTCCATCCGATGCATTGACGCATGGGTAAAAAAAATTTCAATTTCAAATTGATTGCCTTCATGTCATCTAACCCATATTCCAATTAATTGGCGTTGGCTACGTGACGATATCTTTGTTGAGCATTGATACTCCACAACTCCAATTTCTTGTAGTCCTTTTAGAAGTGACTTCAAATCGAGCATCCATCAATCCACAAATCGAGCATTGATACTCCCTCTACTCTCCTCTCCTTTAGAACGTAAGTACTCCAACGAAAAAACCATTTGTGTATAACCACCATTTCCTTTCCCTTGTGTGCTTTTCAATGCAATCGAATGTATAGGTTTGTCGATTCTCCAACAATGCATGAGTACAGATTTCCATAACAAAATTTTAAAGATTGTTCACTAACCTAGGGTAGGGACTTACATAAAGCTGACCCCAAATAGTTGGGACAAGGCTATGATGATGATGAAGTTGTGATGCTAGTGATTCCATCGGCGGCTAACAAGGAGAAAATCATATTGTTTCTTTCTAGCTGAATATATACTCAAAGATAGGTCAGATGCAAACAGAAATTTCAAGTTTACCACCCAATGCAACTAGTCAAGGAGTGCCCTGTTCACTCAATACAAATGTTATAGTTGAAGACTTTGAAAAGCATGTGTCAAGCCAGTGTTCCAAATATTATAATCGACGGCCTCTGTTGCTCCAGTGTCCGGGTTCGATGATGGTAATTTTTGCACCCTCCTTAATGGTTACTTGTATCGATCGTTGAAATCATGGACCTCAACAACTGTTGAAATCCACCCTCCTTAAATGCATGTTTGAGCTTTGCTAAATCGACAATGATGTGTTTGGTCGAATTCCATCATCAACAGAAATTGTAACATGTTTCTCCTTTCCAGCTTTTTGCATCATGAATCGTCATTAATATGGAACCCATCAAATCTAAAATACATGCCATCTAGCATTAAATTCTAAAAATCCAAACAGTGAAAGAAAGCTAGGATCATTAGAGCCATTTCAATTCATAGTCTGATAGAAATATCTCTAGGATAAGTGAACATACAAATTGACGCAGTGGCCTATTGAGATGTTTTAATGACATTCAATCCTTCCATCAATTCATTTGATACAAATGTCTCTAGGATGCACTCTAAAACAAAGAAAGAAATAAAGGTGCTTTCAAGAGAACCATCTAAATTAATTTCCACTGGAGAAAAAATCGAAATATGGTTGCACAAAATATGACAGAAGCGGAGCAGATTCATGTATAGAGGTGGGTAAGCATCTATTACTCTATTCATGATCGATATTTTACACCAACTACAAGCTTCATGTTGGGTGCAAACACGGAAATACTCAAATCTTATGCAGACACAGCAATACAAGTTGGAAATTAAGACTGATGATTACTTTACCTATCTCTTCTAGCTGTTTTGGAAATTCTAAAACAACTGAAGCAGCAACCAGCATTATCGTTATGGCAGCCATAAATGTTATCATAGTTTCTCTTAGTGAAGATATTTGAGCATCTCTATCAGCCATAGTTTCTCTTAGTGAAGATATTTGAGCATCTCTATCAGCCATAGTTTCTCTTAGGGAAGATATTTCAGCATGCAATCCCTCATATTGTTCATCTCTCTTCTCAGCATTGGAGGTCATCCCTTGGGACGGGACACTGTGGGATGTTGTGCCCCATATATCAGAAGGAGAGGGACCTAACCTGTAAGTGCGGACACGGCCATGTCGTTCGTCACCCATGACTTCTGAGAATATATCTTTCCTCGCAGTGCTGTTCTGTGAAGCCTCTGGCTGCTGCAAAGTTCGTTCATTTAATTGTTCCTACAATTAAAAATCACCACTTTAGATTTTATATTGCTAAAATATTAAACAAAATAAGAAGATACATATACATACCATTGCTCTTGCTGAGGCCTCATCCACAGGCATCCCATTCTTGCGTATATGTGTCAACAAGAACATATCTACTCGGCTCAAATCCTCCCCATTGGCCCTCTTCTTTCTCTATCATTATTTAAATAAGTTATATATGAGAAATAGATTGACATCAAATTATCAGGTGATTAATAAAAAATTACCTCTTCTTCACGTATTCGCGCAAAGCTCTTCGTGCCTGCAGCGTGGCTGATGCGTTGTTTTCTCCGATTTTCAGTATTTATCTTATTACGGGCCTAAAATGTGACACATCAAAAGAGTAATTTATGAAATTTTAGCCTAAGACAGTTGTGTAATTTCATAACGTGAAGGTTTCAGTAGCTACTCATCCCATACCTTTGCTTCTTCAGAGTTCCAAAATTCAATGAGGGCCTTCCACTGATCCCTATGGACATGCTCATTGAGGACTGCCAGCCGCGCCTCATCATTATCATGAGGTGAGTAGTGGAATTTCTTCAGTTCGCACTTCCAGTCCCTCCATTTTTTACCAATCGACATCAACACCCAAGATTTAATCTCTTTGTCAAACTGAAACTTGGACTGCATCACATGAACAAACTAGACAATCACATAATGAACAAAAAATAAATAATAAAATAATAAAATACATAAAACAAATCACCATTACCATGACAAGTTCGTACATATCATCCTTCTTCTCGTTTGGCACTGCCCTCCAATTAGAATATGTAAGGGGTGCGTAATCCCCATTCGTGTTATTGTCCCCAAAAAGTTTGTCAGCTTACTAACATTTTCATTAACGGGCTACCCTAGATTGTTGGTGGTAATAAAAATGTGTTGCCCTCCACGCATGTGCCAAACTTGATGGCATCGTGTGGGACCTCGACCCCTTCTCTTCGTGAACGGCAAATCTGTTGAAAAAAAATGCACATAAATAATATGCAAACTTGTATAGTTCATTAGCAAAAAATACATTAAAAATTTCAGGATATTAGAACCAATGCATAACATACCACTAGAAGCATCCTCTAATGAATCAACTGTCTGGTGTGGATCCTGAGGCAAACTCTGGGAGAGACCCGCCGTAGGCAAGGGAAGCTGGGGATGGGAAGGACCCGCCGTACACTCGGGCAACAAAGGCTGGACTAGACCCGATGTAGCCGGGGAAGGCTGATGCTGGGAGGGACTCGCTATAGGTCGGGGCAACTGAGGCTAGGAGGGACCCACATCAGTCTCGGGCAGCTGAGGTTGATTGATGCCACCAGTCATAATGCTTATCGGTAGCCTAGTCGTGCGTTTAGAACGAGCACGTTTCATGCCTTAAGAATAACCTAAGTCACATTAGTGAACAGATGAATGTTGATAAGACGATTCAATTTTGAATAAATAAATAACAGAACCATATGAAAAAAGACATTTTAATTTCTATTTCATACATTAGGAAAACATGGTACTTAAGAAATCAATTATTCTATAAAATGTCGTCTCCAATGGGATCAGATAACTCAGTATCATCTATTTGTTCTTCTACTATCGGCTGGGTGGGTGGTAAATATGTGACAACTGTTGTACCATCGACATCTGTCCTTTCCCAGCTAATAGTGTCATCACTCGGGTCCTCCAAACATTGATCATCGCAGGGCGACATGCCTAAGAATGTATCAACATCATCTGCAGACTCTTGCCCATGCATCTCAAATAAGTCTCTAGGTTTCGTCCTCACTACAACATATCAATCCTTCTCGATGAGGTCTTGTACGTAAAACACCTGCTCAGCTTGAGATGCAAACACAAACGGTTCATCAGACAATTGTTGACCTGTATGGCATAATCGTTTCAAATTCACAAGCGTGAACCCCAACCCATCCTTCTTAACACCCCTGCCTTGAGATCGAACATCAACCCAATCACACCTAAATAATACAACCTTCCGAGTACCACAATGTTCCAGTTCTATGATGTCCGTCAATACACCATAGTATGTTACGTCTCCTGCAATAGGATTTCTGTCATTGGCACTTGCGAAGCTTGATGTCTTTGCAGTCACAACAACTCCATTATGTTGAGTTTTTCTTTTTTTCTCACGATCTTTGGTGTGAAATCTGAAGCCGTTTACAATAAAACCCTTATATCTTCTTGCCATACTAGGACCCCGCGCTAGCCTTCTAAGGTCTTCTGAAACCTGCTCATTCCTTTCATGGCGCAACTGTTCAACCTATTCAGATACCGAAAATATTCATTCAAAAGCTCATGTTTGAATAATAAAAAATAAAAAAAAAAATATGCACATGTCCTTAAACTTGTCAAATCAACTACTTACACGATCACTAAACCATTTATAAAATGTATCATTGTGAATGCGTTCTATGTCCCTTGGTCGTGCACGACGATTCATCCGCTTAACAACATTCATATGTTCTCTGTAAAAGTCATTAGTTTTAGCCAAAAAAAAAAAGAAAGTAAATTTATATATGTATAAATTAAGTCCTATAGTTGGCTTACTCAAGAAATGGGCTGAGTTCATGGCAGTTAAACAGGACATATCGATGTGCCTATGCAGATGTAACGTTATCCAGTACACAATCCTCAGACTTCCCTAATGCACGACCTACTAGTGGAAAAATAGAGGATTGTTCTTCTATAACAGTGTTACCATAGTCATCATTCCGTATTGGCCGATTGAACCTTGTCTCTATACCATGCAGGTACCTCGAGTAAAATGTCAAGCATTCTTCTGCCAAGTACCCTTCTGCAATTGATCCCTCAGGCCGACTTCTATTACGCACATACGACTTTAATGTGAGTAGATATCTGTGATCACCAATATTAAAAAGTTTAAAAATATATGGTCGATTAGCATGACTAGCATAATATGGGAAATAATTTTAATTTCTAAACATTAACACTCACCTCTCAATGGGGTACATCCATCGATACTGTACCGGTCCAGCTATTTTTGCCTCGCCCGCTAAATGAATGGTCAAATGCACCATAATATCAAAAAAAGCTGGTGGAAAGATCTTTTCTAAATGGCAAAGTGTTAGCACAATTTGAGATTCCAATCGGTCAAAGTCTCTTACTCGACCAACTTTGGAACATAATTCTCTAAAGAATCCGCTCAATTCAAGTAAGACTGAGGTTACGTTCTTAGGTAATGTTGTTCATATAGAAATTGGAAGTAGTTGCTACATCATAATATGACAGTCGTGGCTCTCGATTCCTGAAATTTTGCGCTCTTTGAGATGCACACAACGTGAAATATTGGCTGCATAACCATCTGGAACTTTCACCCGCTTTAAGATTTTGCAAAAATCATCCTTCTCACTTGGTGACATAGTAAAGCATGCGGGTGGCAAATATATCTTGTTAGATGAAAGCTGTTTTGGGTGTAATGTTTGTCTTATACCCATATCTTGTAGGTCAAGACGTGCCTTTACACTATCCTTTGTTTTCCTTGCAATATTCAACAATGTCGCAAGCACATTGTCACATACATTCTTTTCAATATGCATCACGTCCAAATTATGACGCAATAGATTATGCTCCCAATACGGAAAATCAAAGAAAATGCTCTTCTTTTTCCAGTTATATCTTTCTTCCTCATTATCTTCTCGTCTTCTCTTATGCCCATGACTGCCTACAGTCTTCTTCCCAAAGGTGACATTAATTCTCTGTAACTGGGCCAACACATTAGAACCAAATAGTGGAGTTAGCGCCTCGCCAAATTCTTCCGTGCCATCAAAAGATCTGCTATCAGTTCTAAACTTATGATCATGTTCTAAAAATCGACGATGACCCATATAACAAAACTTTCGACCATGTTTTAACCATTGAGACGAAGTGTCCTTATTATAACAAGGACAAGCAAGACGTCCTTTAGTGCTCCATCCAGACAAGTTTGCATATGCAGGGAAGTCATTGATAGTCCACAACAATGCAGCACGCAATCGAAACGTCTCATTGCTTGAGGCATCATAAGTGTCTGTGCCAACCTCCCACAATTCCTTCAACTCATCTATCAAAGATTGCATATACACGTCAATGTCATTACCGGGTCCATAAGGGCCAGGAATAAGTAAGGACAACATGAGATTAGGTTGCTTCATACACATCCATGGTGGTAAGTTATATGGTATCAGAATAATAGGCTATGTGCTGTGAGCAATACTCATTGTTCTGAATGGATTAAAACCATCAGCTGCTAACCCAAGTCTAACATTACGACCGTCCGAAGAAAAGCTTGGGTGGTTGTGGTCAAAAGTTTTCCACGCGGGGGAATCAGCAGGATGTCTTAATATTCCATCGTCGGTGCGTCCTACTTCATGCCATTTCATAGAGGAAGCTGTTTTTGATGACATAAATAACCTTTGAAGCCTTGGTTTCAAGGGAAAATGACGCAATATCTTAGTTGGAATTTTTCGATCCTTTGCAGATGAAGAAGATCCCTCGTCATCTACTGATGTTCAGCCATTTTCCATCTGGAAGTACCACATATAGCACATGATTGCTCATTGATGGCCTCCTTCCAGTACAACATACAATCATTGGGACATGCATCAATTTTGTTATATTTGAGGCCTAACTCCCCAATAATCTTCTTGGTTTCATAGAAAGACTTTGGCAACATTTCACCCTCGGGAAGAGCCTCCTTCAACAATTCAAGTAACATGGTGAATGATTTATCACTCCATCCACCAAGGCACTTTATGTGATATAGTTTCACAACGAAAGAAAGCTTTGTGAATTTCTTGCAACCTGGGTACAATTCCCGATCAGCATCTTCTACCAATTTGAAAAATTGTTGTGCTTCAGTATTCTACCCCTGTGTAGGTCCGTATGGCGTGTGGCCCGCATCACTCTCTTCACCATTTAGATTTGAAATACCGAACACATCATGTAACAATCCGTGCATATCATCGTCTGGATCTGGATTATCACCTATGACATTTGTGGGAGCAGGCATGGAAGAAGACATAACTTCCCCGTGGAAACGCCAGTACGTAGGTGTAATTTGTATTAAATCCGTCACACACGATATGATCATATGCTACTTCTCGAGACACCCAGAAGTTATTGTTACAGTTCTTACATGGACATCGGATCCTCCCTCTATTACTTGCATTTGCAAATGCAAAATCGATAAATTTCACAGCTCCATTTAAGTATGCAACGCTCACCCTAAATCAGACAATGAAAATAGAGGATATGTCAAAAGAATGCATCTTGACCACTAAGCCACAACAACTAAAATGAGAGGTTTCTAAATGGGTACCTTGGCAGATGAATCCAACTCTTATCCATAAGTATCTTCCTTAGCCACTCGGACGGGTTAGTGAAAATATATTAAATGCCTGACAAAGCTTCCTAATATAATTTAAACAAGCCCCATTATCATCCGTTCATTTAGCAAAGGAAGCCAAGTTACAATAATAACATGTCCCCCTAAAAATTAAATCCTCCAGGGTATATATATATATATATATATATATATATATATTGTAGGTTGTTTAATTTTATTCTCAATCGCAAGTATATTCATCATCCAACCAACTATAAATAAAGCAATAAAAATATTATTAAGCAAGATCAATTAACAACTATATATTGTAATTAGATGCTCAACAACTCAGTTGATCTGTTCATGTAAATGCATCTCTGATGAACTTAGATACAATTATTAACTGTAATTAGAGACACTATTTTTCAGTTGTAATTAGATACAATTATTAACTGTAATTAGAGACAGGAATGTGTAAAATTGTATATATGTAAACAAAGGTATCAAGAATCCACTATTTTTCAGTTGTAGCAGGAAAACTGTAATTCAGATAGTGATTTCAAATGCAGATGAACATTTTGTGCAAGCATCCACCTAAGATTTCTATATCAGCCCAAACTAAAGAATCTGATGGACAAAGGGTAATAATTAAGGGCGGCTTGATGCTTTGAATGGACACTTAATGCTTAAGATTAATCAAGCAGTACCCAGATTTGGCAAGGAAATTTATGCTTCAAAAATGGCATACTTGGGATATTAAGTAGCAACGGGTTTCTTGGTTGCATCAGCATGTGTATCTAAAGTAGATAGCTAAGTTATAATCAAGGAAACAACATGAAGGAGAGAAATAAGCACACCATGGTAAAAGCATTACAAAACAAAGCAACATATTGGTGGTCAACTCAACACACCACTTGAAGATTAGGAAGATAACAAAAGCAGAAATACAACTATATGAAGGAATGAGTTTTTTCATTTTTCAACCAAATGATTTAGAGCCCTAGAAAAGGAAACACAGTAACGAAAAAGTCATACAGTTTTTTTTTTTAATATATAAATGTGAAGACGGTTAGGTGAGACACCACGTCCCTAGAGGGAAGCATAAGCCTCAAGATCATGAAGCATAGGCTTCCAATATGCCTTCCTAATTTCTTGTTTTTTTATTTAAAATATGAAAGGAAAAGTAGATAAAATTTAAGAACATATCATATGAATTATCACTATGTATTATGCATTCAATTAGTATTACATTTAACTGTTAAAATAATATTAACATATGACGATATGATAGAAATTCATATCCAAAACGTGAATAGAAGAATATTTTATGGAGTGTGTTACTTTGCCATCACGTGGGGCCTTTAGAAGGAAAGAAATAGAAGGATATTCGACGATAAAGAAGCACTGATGTTATAAAGAATCAAGTCAATGATCATGGATTAGGTTCTAGCTTGTCAGAATTTTCCAGAAATTTAAATGATGTGATGCTTATGCAAATTTGCCAGCATGTTTTCGAGTATTTCACGGAGAGAACGCCCAGGTCTCATTTTGAACTTCGTGAGACATCACTCGTATGAAATTACAAGTATGCAGGTAATTGGCGAAACATATGGCTCCATTCTCTTAACTAATTTCTTTGTTGTGTTAGGTACACTGTTGTTTCCATTCGCTTTTCCTTCTCATCTTATTGTGGTTGTAGATGTTGAATTTGGAAGGATTCAAGCGAGGGATATGTTGCAACATCTATGGACAGCCCAATTTCGAATGTAGCTGTTGATGTAGTCCAAGGTAGTCGATCAGTTGAGGTCCGATCTGTTGGTATTACAAAGGTGGGCACAATTCAATTTTCTTAAAGGGATTTGGTATTTTTTGTGTGCTTTTTAATGTCAAAAGATGAAAACAATTATATTTATGAATGATAACAGTCCGGCATTGCTCCTAGTTTCTATGATGTGTTGGGGTTTTCAGTTTGTAAAAGTTGGGACCATGGTTCAATGATTGAAACTGTAGATATGAATGGTGGCCACGAACCAAAAATGCCCCACAAAGGAAGATTCTAGCCATCGAGTCTTTGGCCTTCTGGATTGAATGTGGACCATTGCTATTTTCTTTCTTAACTGTCCATTTGCTGGCCATCAATTCGACTAGATCTTCCAATCTAGGAGTTGTGGTACATCCATGATGGCTCCCATCATATATCAACACTTTAGATGGTGTTCTCAATTCCATATTTTAATCTCTTTTCTTTTTCTTTTCTTTTTTCTTTTTTTTTTTGCTGGTTTTGTGGGGAAATTTATTGCTTCATTAGTTGGAGTTCATTCTATACGAAAGGTTCACTTCTAGAAGTTAGCAAGTATGTGAACATCTAGGAAGAAAGAGAGGGAGCAGCAGCGAGTGCTCATAGCCTAATTTGAAGCAGGAGTGGCACATGGGTTGATGGTTGATGGTTGCCCCAATTGCTTGTTGTGGAATCTTCACAGAAGAAATAAAGGTAGTGTATGAGCCAAGTGTTTTTTTAGCATATCATATCCAACCCGGATGCATAGAAAGATTATTAAATTGAACAACAGTTCATGAATCGACTATAGTATAACCACAATGAAATGATAATCATGAAGCAAGTAACAATCTGTAGAACTTTTTTCTTTTCAGAAAACCCATATCAAATCCAAACTTTTTTTCCCTTCCATGCAACAAACCAATCCATCCCTAACCCACATAAAAATCTATGCACACAGTTTATGCCTCTGTAATTGCTAACAAATGAGAGTAACAACCTTTGGCGAAGTCGTTTGATGAGGAGCAGTGACAACTTTTAGCCCATTTAACGAGGTGGAGCCCACTTGGTAACATGAGGGACAATCCCTTACATATGTAGTAATTACACTTTTGAATCCCATCCCACCTGATCCTTCCCAATACCATGCGCCAAACACCGCCTAAGAATCATGCTTAGGCCAGGCCAGTCTCACCAACCAAATACTTGGCCTACAAATTGTTAATCTTTCAGGCTGGACTGATTAGTAAGGCCTGTTTAGGCACATTCAACTTAAAACTCTAGCTTGATACCAATGCTATCGGCCTCAAAGCCGAGACCTAGGCCAAACTTGGGCCAGAGCGATTAGTGGCGGCTAGGGTCATCCTTGTCGTGTTCAAGTCATTCATGGTGTTCCCATATCCGAATGGTAACGCACATGAGGTACACAATCCAAATCGATCTGATTTGAGTAATTCCATCAGGTCCTATCAGGTCTATTTCAAGCATGATTTAGAATTCGAATGGGGTTCATGTCTAAGAATCATGGTCAGGTGCATAGTAGAAAATGCCTTTTTATCGCTTTTAAATAATGAATGTAATTATCATTTAAAAAAAAAAAAAAAAACACCATAGATTCTAGCAGACAATTGCATGTGGACCCAAACTGACCCAATAATTAATTGGTCCAACTGGATTCATACCCAATTAAATCGGGATGGATACATGCATCCACTGATCCGATTAGTTTATGTTGCAACTGTAACTTACTCCGACTTAAAGCATATGCAAGGTTAACAAAATCTAGTCTATAGGTTGGACATTGTGAATGGAGCACCACATGTATTAGAGGAATGATCAGAATTGTATGATGATCCCAAAGTTTGCTAACACATTAGATTTTTGTTAAAGTGTTTAAATCGGATCATTCCACAATAGAAGACACTAACAAAGCAGAGATTTAGGTTCAGGCAACCATGTATTTATGGGCTATGTAACAAGGAAATGGAATCTTTAAAAAAAAAAATTCCATGTCAACACATGCCTCTATCAATATTCATCGTGTGTTACCACATTGGACATAACACATTAAAAATAAATAAATAAATAACCTTTCATGATTATTATAGTTGTCTTTTGTTCTTATGATACTTTTAGCATAATATTTATTATCTAGTTTTGGGATTTTTAACATATCGGAAATCACAAATGTACAATAGACCAATGAACTTTTATTCATAAGACTTTGAACACATTCTCTTTGCTTTCCACTCTTTGCAAATACCAAAAGTCTAACATAATCAGTGATCCACCTTCTCCTACAAAGCTCAAGTGTCACTGTTTACAAAGGAAGAAATCAATATTTTGACATGCAAGTACAGCCAATACCCAAAGGATAAGATACAGCCTATCACCCGCTTGTCCCAACTCAAGGATCGAGCTTACGAGCATATCCTCAACTTAGGAAGCATATAATTCTGTCAGTTTAATTGATCCTATAAAAAAAAAAAAATCAAAATATAGATGACAATATATATATATATATATATATATATATATATCTTATTTAAGTGCTTCATAAGGATATGAAACATTCATCAGTGTTGCAGCCACAACATGACAATAACAGCAAAATAGACCCAGAATCAATGCACAAATACTGACTCCAATAGTCGATTGAACACAAGTGGGCCCCAATGCAACACTCATGGAATAAAGCTTATTCTACCAAGACTTGTACAGGAACAGTTCTCAAGACCATTCATGTGTACAAGATTAAGTTTCACTCATTTACATCAAATTCATAGATCTCAATCTCATAACACACACTCGCTAGTAAAGAATGGGAATGTATTTATGATTGTTCCTTCTTAGAGAAAAAGAAAAGGGCATAAGATGCTACTCAAGAAGCTTTTGCACTAATTTCTTTTCCCTCTACTTTCATCCTGCAGTTCATTAATTTAAATCCCACCCAAGTGTCATAAAGACTATACAATAAAACCATTTTAAGGGTTTGAAATAAGATAAAGTTAGCAAAAACATAGCATAACTATATCGAACATGACTGGGGTTGAAATGAGACTAACTCTATATAGGCCTGCTAACAAGACTGAGACATCGGGATTCATAGGCATGCATGTTAACATGGAGCGCATGTAGAGAGCTAGGTTGTTTGTCAGGTGGGCCCACTGTGAATTCCCTGGCCCAAAAATCAAGCAAATGCAGCATGCACTCATATGATAAAAATCTAGGTATTAAAAAAATATATAAAAACATATTTAAATGCAGTGGAGGTCCACTTGTTTAGATTGTGGAGAAGCTAATAGTATCAGACCACTAGACCTGATTTCTTTCAGATCCATGAAGAAGGAGAAGAGAAGTTGAGCTGACATGCATAATGATGTTTGATGTATAATCAAATAGGAAGGGAGAAGCATTGTGCAATCTAACAAAAGTGATTCATGTAGTTCTCATCCTTAATCACACGTCCTGTAAAAAAGATCACTTTTATTGGAAAATAATAACCACCCATTCAATGGAGTCAGCTTCCAACAGGTGGGTACTACACACCAATGTGGCACATTGGAGCAAAACCCAATCCATCCATCACAGTCTGAGAAACAGAAGCTTCATTAAAGAAAAACAGAACAGAGAGAAACAGATCGTTGAGATAGTGAACTGAAACTCCATACCTAAAACCAAAGGGAAAAGCAACAGAAACAAGATAAAAACTTAAAAAAAAAAAAAAAAAAAAAAAAACCAAAAACCAAAAACCACACCACCCGCAAGATGCAGATTAGATTTTTCCACCATGTATGACATGAATGCAATTTTGAAGTGCCTGCGTATCATCCATCACACTGCAAGATATTTCAGACATGATGAGAGAGAGAGAGAGAGATAGTAACATACTACTGCGGCTGTTGGAGAAGGGGAGCTACTGCTGCGGCTGTTGCTGGTGCTTCTTCCTCTTGCGGGTCTTCTCGGACTTTGGCGTGTTCTAGTAAGGAGGGCAACGGCTGAGAGATCAGCGTCTTCAACAAGCAATGGAAATGGAAGTCATATCAAGAGAGGCCAGAGTGGAGGGACGTTGGAGAGAGAGAGAGAGACTTTCGGGATTTGGGGATGGGGCGCGCGATTTGGGGATGGGGCGATTTGGGGAGAAGAGGGAAGAAGGGTTTTGGAAGAGATTTTGGCGTGTGCGCGATTTGGGGATGGGGTGATTTTGGGAGAGAAGAGGGAAGTTGATTTTGGGAGTGAAAAATTGCCGCTCGGATTTGGAGACGCGGGAGCTGAAAAGCCCTCTTTTGTGTTTTCCAGCGGCGGTGGCTTTTCCATACAGGGGCGGCCATGTAAAAACGCCCCTCGTTTTACATTTACACGGGCGGTTCGTTGTGGCCACCTGTGGACGTGCGCCGCTGATACACATTTTTCTTGTAGTGATATATGTTTTGTATCCACGCCGTCCATCCATCTGGAGAGATTATTTTAGGGTAAGTTTCAAAGAATGAATCACATCCAAAGCTCCAGTGGACCCCACCACAGAAAATAGTGGAGAGAGTGACACCACCGTTAAAAACTTCTAAAGGCCACATAAGTTTTCGATCAAGCTGATATCGTGTTTTCCCTTATTTAATATCTTTTTTAACTTTTCAAAAGGTTTGATTTCGAAAAAACATCCTAGTGGGCCTTAGGAAGGTTTCAACGGTGGGCATCAATCTTCCTCTGTTTTCTGTAGTGTGATCCACTAAAACTTTGAATCTGCCTCGTTCTCTAGTTCATGCCTTAAATTAATATCTCCAGATGAATGGACGTTGTAGAGACAACACATGCACCATAGTAGGGTCCACATGACTTGGTGACGTCACTTCAGCAGCGACTCGCTATCAGTGTCTAATTCGCGTCCGTGCTACGTATGGAGGTGGATTGGCGGCTGTAACACACAAGCTATATAGCTTGTGTAGACAAGTGTCGTGAGGAGATTGGCTGCTGGACCACACACTAGCTATATAGCTGGTGTAGATAAGACGAGCTGCTGCTCTTGAAACTTAGGTAGGGTCCACCGTGATGTTTTTTCGTCCATCCGTTTTATCAGCCCATTTTAAGAGAAGAAACCATAATTGAGCGGGATACAATACTCAAGTGAGCTGTATTAAAGGAAAAGGTGGTTAGGGTAATTTCTACCATTAAAACATCCCTAGGTTCGACAGTGATGCTCACATGCCATTCATACCATTAATAATGTCATTTGTGCTGGGATGAACTGAAAACACAAATAATAGCATGATTCAAAAAAATTTTGGCCCTACAAATATTTCAACTATACACATTCAATTATCACATTTTCAGCACACTTGAGCATTAGATACAGTTCATTTTTGGTCTCGTATCCTAAAATGAACTTGAAGAACGGATGGATGGAGAGGATTTCTCACAAATATGACAGTGGGCCCCACTTAAGTTCCCGGTGTAGGAACTTTCTGCGAAAGGCTTTCGCAGGAAATCCGCGTCTCTGTAGATACGTGTGGCTCGAAGATGAGCGCAGACGCTCCTCGCTATCACGCCCAAAATCCGGAGATCGGACTTACAGGAATCCCGATCGCCGAATCCGGTGCCAACAGCCTCCGTAGTACCACATTTTCGACTCCCAATGCCCATACGCTAGATTCTGATCCTAGGATCCTAAAAAGAGAATTTTTCAACTACATTTATCTTGTAAAAAGCATAACCACAAGTTTACCCAAATCACATAGGCAACATCATCATTACATATCCACTAATATAATCATTTGAATACAATACTGAAAGGGAAATACATATATCAAAAATCAAAACTCCAGAGGTCCGCTGCATGCTCCAAACTCAACGCTGATGTAACCTAACGCCTTCTGCACGCATCCATCGTGCATAACCTTATAGAAAGCTTAGTGGGTGGTGAAAGTGTGTGCACAAGGTAAGTGCCAAGTAAGCAATATCAGAGTAATCAGAATAAGCGGAAATACTGACAAGCCTATAGATACCATTAGACTTATTCAAGTTACGCGATGCAAAAATATAATAAAAACAATATTATATACAGATGAAGCAATGTAGATCAGCTATGCAATGCAGAAACAATAAGCAAAATATCAGATACCGATGATACAATGCAATATGCAAATCCTAATGAGTCCACGAATACCGTCAGCCGTATCTAGGCCATATAAATACAGAAACATGGCAACCCAAAATACTAAATGTCACGAATGCAATGCAGTATACGGTGGGAATGAAATGACCAAGCTGGAGTGAAGTCGGGATGATAGTACGTAGTAACGCAGGCTATGGGGTCCATCACAAGGGACTTCTATCCAAACCAGTCTCATACCTAAATTCGGATAGTCAAACTTAATGTAGTAGACTCTTGATCTCAGGTTAGTCGCGTGTCCAACCGAAATCCTTGCCATTATGAAGGTACACAATAATTAGTTACGCACCACCAGCCCGAGTGGATAGTGAATGAATGAATATGCAACCCCTACTAAATAAGTCCACATATCAGTACGGTTCCTCTCTGGAAAATCACCAGGGTTTATTACACTCCAAACCAGATTACCGCCCCATTGAGCCCAACAAGGTGAGTGGAAGAGACCTCACTATCCGCCTGCACATATCGAGTCCGACTCGTCGATAGTGGACTCATTCCTCGAGCTGGTCAGACTCAGCCTAGCATTGCCCCCTCATCTCAGGAGGTAAGGCCGTACCCCCTCCCAACCGACCACGACACAGTAGGAGATGCGGCCTAATGGTATACGGCCCTTATGTACTTATGCATCCACTCAGTCTAGACATTGGAGCAACCTCTGGAACCAAGAGGGTTCTGGGACTTTCACCCAAGGATATTTATAGCACCCCATGTAGAACAGATTTCCAGTGTCCCATCTAGCCATCCACAATATGCCTGTGGAGGCTCCGACCCTGATGTCCCTAGGGCATATGGTGGTCATATCACAAAATGCGAGATGTATGAGTCATATCATCCACTCATGTGGGCAACTCCTCCTATCAGGGAGTCCCATAATAAATTATCCAATGGTATGTATTATGATCAATCATTCCTCATATTAGGCATACATATGATGCGCATGGGCATGGGTCGTGAAGCTATACTAAGCATGCTATATGATAATGGTGTACTTTCCTCATATCAAGGAGAGGCCTAGACAGCCTACTCATAACAAGAATGGGTCTCACAATGGGTCCAAGGGAAGGTCACAATGTGGACATCTAACCATCATTGTCCATCAATGTAGTCATTTAACCAACATCCCTCCCAAGCAGTGGCCCACATAAATATCATTACATACATTATAGTGAAATCACACATTAAATTGGTCCACACATTCATCGCATTGGGCCTCACTCGAGGGCCACACATACACCACATCAGGCTTTGCCATACGGGCCACAAATACATCACAATGGGCCTTATCAAATGGGCCATAAATACATCACAACGGGCCACATACCTGGGCCTAATACACATCACAATGGGCCGCATGACATGGGTCTAATATACATCGTAATGGATTGCTCACATGGGCTTAACATACATTAAGTCGGGTCTCATCACATTGGCTTGATATTCATCGCAATGGGCTGCATGACATGGGCCTAATACACATCACTATGGGCCTCGGCACATGGGCAATAAATACATCACATCGGGCCTCACTCATGGGCCGCGCATACATCACAATGAGCCACGACACATGGGCCATAAATACATCACAATTGGCTTCAAATATACATCACAGGTGGGCCTTGCACATAAAGCAAGTGGGCCCTCAAAACTGATGGACAGCAAGGATAAAACATATATCACGATGGTCCCCTGTCCCTGGATGGCGTGGATGAAGTCACGCATCAAGGTGGATCACACGTCCCATGGACAGTGTGGATAAAACATACTTTGTGTGGGGTCTACGTCCCATCGATGGTCAGGATATAAGACACATACATCACCTGTGTCCCACGTGGACAGTAGGGATGAGACACGTTCATCATGGCAGGCCCACCATCCCATGCTGGACGGTGTGGCAGATACATCACTTAGGTGGGCCCCAAGGTGTAGGTATCATGATGCTATGCTGTCACATACTCATAATCTGTATCGATAACCGGCCGATACAATCGGCTTCGACAATCGGAATCGACCTCGACAATCAGAATCGGCCTCGACAATCAGAATCAACCTCAACAATCGGCACCAATGATCGACATCGACAATTGGCACCGATAATCTGCGTCGATAATCGGCACCGACAATCAACATCGATAATTGACATTGACAACCAGCACATAAACAAGGCGGGGCCCATAGATGAACAGTCGATCAACCATAATATAAAGATCGGCCCTCGGCTGTGGTTATATCAAATCCGGTAGCACGGAGCCATCCGTCCATGGTGAATGGGGCCCACTTATTCGGGTCAACCCACTAAGAGAATGATGAGAATGGGCTTAACAAAGCCTAAGGGAAGGTAACAATGTAGACGTTCAACTATCATTACCCATCAATATGGTCCTTTAACCAACATTGCTCCCAAGGAGTGGCCCACAAAGGGCCAAACATATAGTGGGCCTAAGGCCTCGCACAAGGGCCTAATATACATCATCAGGGGCCTCATTTGCATCAAATGGGCCGAATCAAATGGGCTGATCAAATGGGCCGAACCAAATGGGCCAATCAAATGGGTCAAATCAAATGGGCCGAATCAAATGAGCCAATTCAGATGGGCCAATAAAATGAGCTGATCAAATGGGTCGAATTAAATGGGCTGATTCAGATGGGCCGAACCAAATGGGCCGATCGAATGGGCCGAATCAAATGAGCCGATCAAATGGGCCGAATCAAATGAGACGATCAAATGGGCCGATTCAGATGGGCCAAATCAAATGGGCCGAATCAAGACCTATCATATGCAAATCTATAATGTTTTTTCTATCTAACCGTTAATACGGTGAACCATAACCGGATGAAGGTAAAATACAAACGTTAACTTGAACCAAAACTTCTGTTACCCACCGAAAGCTTTTAAAGACAATTTATTACTTCTTTTTCCAATGGTATGATCTACCGGATATTTGTATATGCTTAATTTTTTGTATAGCATTGTAAGATAATGATTGAGAAAACGGATGGACAGCGTGAATATGCAACACATTCATCAAAGTGGGTCTCGGATTCCAAAGTCCGTGCAAAAGGTATAGGCATTTTGGACCACACAGCGCGTTTTCAAAACGACCGAGGGAAAGGGTGAGAAGTCTTCGTCAGGTCTTTTTCTTCTCTCTTTTTTATTTTATTTTATTTTATATTTCGTAATGTACGTAGCTTAAGCACCCAATATAGTGTAACATCCCGAATTTTTACCAACCTGGAATTAAACGTCCTTAGGCAATGGGTCGATCCTAATACCTTAATAACTTGTCAGAACTCAATCCCAAGGTGTAAAACCGCTTTTGAACCCATTTCCACCCTTCGTCACCTTGTTCTTTCGATTTTTTAAGTACTTTCACCCTAGACGCTATCTTAAATTAGCTAAGTATTATAACTTGGATCACCTTATATACAAACTACAAAGGCCTAGGTACCACCTCAGATAGAAATCTTATAGGACTAAATCCTTTAGAAATTTGACAAAGTTAACTAAGTGCGAAACTAGATTAGCTACGAAATCCGCTTGATCCACTTTAAATACGATCGGCAAGACCCAAAACTTGTAGAATCATTGATGCTAGGTTACCCTAAAATCTAAGATCAATCTCATTACCCGGCTGCTCTCGGGAGCACATTGAAACTCCGTATCAGATCTGGACCGCACGTCGGAAGTCCGATTAATACGAAATTAAGGACTTAGGACCACCTTGCTGGGCTTGACAATCATCTCGGAAATCAAATCCAGATAGTGTCCTATAGTTGTTCGCTTGAGTCCGGAGCGAAGAGTGTGAAAATACTTGATTTTCTTTAAAAATAAATATCTCAAATAGTAATCTGAGACTTGTTACTTACGGGTCAGTATTAAGCAACCTGACCATCAGAATCTGACCCAAATACACCCTCGGATCAGAAAAATTTCATAAACATATCCATGTACTCGAAATCTCCGATCGAGATCCACTGACCGTCGAACTGAAACTGGTCCGCCACGCGTGATCTGGAAATTCGACTGAAACGAAAACTTAGTTATACCTAGATCCATAGTTTGTGAGCTTAAGTCTGACCTTTGGCTCAAGGGGGGCCGCCAGAAGTGCTCCGTTGAGACAGAACAAGGCTACTTTGACTATAACCCCAGTATACCTTGACCTGGAGTCTATTCTGGTAATGTTCTAGCCTATATAAGGACCTTAAAACCTCTCTCATTCAGCCCATACGAATTTGGGAGAAAACCTAGGAGAGAGAAGAGAGAAAAGAGAGAGAAAGTGTGAGAGAAGTGGGAGATCTCCCTGCCACTTTACCCTGCCGCTACACAAGCTACACCACTCATTTCTAATCGCTTTCCCGGCGATTTCAGCTTCGTTTCTAGGTAAGAAACCCTAACCCTAATCTGTTTTGGGGTTTTGATAGTTGTAGGTTATGAAATAGCTAACCTATTTCATTCTATAGGTTGCTAAACTGCCGAATACGGAAGTTTAGCAAACCTATTGACTCCGTTACAATTCTATAACAAAAGGTGAGGACTTTAGGTGTATAGGTTATGGTTTTCAACGCTTTCAATGTCAGATAATGATAGATTCATGATCTGCATGCAATTGCACATGTACAAAGTGGTTTCTGTTTTCTGTTTCGATTAAAGACGTAGAATATGGAATTTTACATATTCAAGGTATTCGTAGAAAATACCGTATACGTATATATTTTGAAAATGTGTTTGACATGATTATTTGTTGTATGAATATATGATATATGGATAAAATACTTATTTGGCGAAAGGATTCGCCCTAATACATGTTATGCTAATATACACTATGTATGTAGAAAGTGTATTGTAGAAAGTACCGTATACGTAGATATTTTGGAAATGTGTTTGTTATGATTATTTGCTGTATAAATATATCATATATGCATAAAATACTTGCTTGGTGAAAGGACTCGCCCTAATACATGTTTTGCTAACATACACTATGTATGTTGAAATTGTGGATTCTAAGTGTTTGTGAAAATGCTTGTGAGAGTAAGTGTTTGAATGAGGGTGCCTTAGGTAGGTGTTGAGATGGAATTCTCAACTACCTTAGAGACATGTATGATTTTCTCCATGAGGTTGTTTACTTAAACCACTTACTTGTGAATTATATGTGTTTGTATTCTTGTTTATATGGTGCTTTATGACATGCTTTATAACATGCTTTATACATGCTTATGACATGTTTGTTAGCATGCTTGAATTACTTTGTTTATTATGCTTTACTCCACATGCTTTGAATATGGATTAATTACGATTGGGACTATGTTTATAGTCCAGACAATCGGTACTAGACTTGAGTTTGTAGTTGAGATTCTTTTCACCACGTAGGATGTGTTTGATGAACCCGAGTCGTACATTAGTTGGCGACAGTGGTTAGGCCACGCGAAGTGCTTATGTACTTCATGTCTTTCAGTTGATTGTGCGCTCGAGCTAGTCAGGCCCGTCAAGTAACCCGATATGTCTAATGTATGTTCACCATGTTTGGTCGCTATTGCTTGAACCTAGGGTACCAAACTTACCAGTGGAATCTCGTTAACCATGGTACTTCGATCCGCTAAGACTCATGAGCCGGGCATAGTGGTATGGGACACCGTGGTCAAGCTGTCGACCTACGTTGGGGCCACGTGTCTCCCCGTAGTGACCAGTGAGCAACCAGACTCGTGAACCGATTATGGTGGTATGGGACACTATATTCGAGCTGTCGGCCTACACTGCTTTGATGGGTGATAGGGGAGTGGTGCAACGATTCTGTGTAACAGCCCTGACAACCCTGACCATACCCGGTGTAGTAACCTCGAGCATACTCTAAATCTGCGGTGAGGCGACGAGCCTTCCTGTAGTAGCAGAGTATAAACTAGGCCTGTATTGATAAGGTGATGGGGGAGTGGTGTAACGATTCCGTGTAACAGCCCTGGCGGCCCTTGCAGCGACCTAGAAACACACCTTCGTATGAGATTAACTAGGACTGACGACCCTAAAATGGATCATGTTTGGGAATGATACAAGGAAGGTACCTTAGTTTTCCAATTCTGCTGTTTGAAATGGACTAATAATAACTCGGTAATCATGCTCATCATGCATTGCATGTGCCTGAAAGATGTGGAGCACTGAGGAATGCAAGCATGCAGTGAACGTAAGATGGTGTCGAACGAGGGAGTATGTTGGTGAGGGCATACATCATGACTGCATTCATACTTGCATTAATAAGAGTAGTTAGGAGTGTTTGTAAGACCCGTATCCTAGACCGTACCGTTCCGTAGGTTCCCCCGGTCTTTCCGGTCAAATTCTGGTAACTTTCGACCCTTAACCGGTGTTGCGTGTGACCCTGATTCACATGCTGTCAACTCGAGTCGACTCAACCCGAGACTTGTACCCTTGCTGCAGTTCCGATGTCGCGACTCGCACGCTGATCCGATTCTTTGGTCAAGAGATGTGGGTCAGCGTTCGGTGCGAGGAAAACGCTGCGCGTACGAATCCTGAAAAAATCTCTACAAGATGTCACATCAATCAACCATCAATCAATCCCATCAAGTCAAGTACACATCACTTCACACTCTTCCTCAAGCAACCCCTAAAGTCAAGGATTTCTTACACTACCCATGCCTTTCTTACACCTTTTGCCCCAAAAGTCAAAAAGATACTCTTACACCCATCACCCACCACATCAACACATCCATCACCCATCCCTCTCTACAACTCTCTCTCTCATTTTCAAATTCATTCCCAAGCAAGAGAGAAAACTTCCATACGTATGAGCCTCTCCCTCTCCTTCAAAGCTCTAAGTGTGGCCCACCTTTCCATCCCAAGATCTCCCATCCTAGCCATCCATTCTTCATCTCCTCCATTGGAATCGAAGCTAAGGAGCTAAGGAACCCATAGGATCAAGAAGATCGAACGGTGGGTACTTGATAAGAGTAGTTTTTCATGTTTTTAAGATGGGCCAAGTGAGGCCAACAGATCAATGGTTTGGATCTCACTTGGGACCCTAAGATGTGGCCGATGGCCCGCTTTGATCATCATGATCATTCCATGATGGGGCCATTCTCCATGGCCCCCATCATGATGTTTATTTTCCTTGCTTTAGATAGGTCATCTAGACCGTCCATATTGGTGGGTGATCTCGAATCTCCACTTATTTTATCATTTGTTGATTTAAGGGCCCACTTATAGTGGGACCCACCTTGATGTATGCTTATGATCAAGAGAGGCCCATAGTGGCGGGGCCCCTCCGATATTGTCGGTGCCTCTCTCTTTCTCCCTCCCTCTCTCTTTCACATTTTGTGGTGAGATGAAGTGGCAATGTGGCCAGCCCGGGTGAATACCATCTTAATATATGAATTACCCACGCCATCCAACCATTTGGTGGCCCACCCTGATTGCATGTCTGTGGGTGAGGCCCACCTTAAATACATGTGTGATCAACCGTCCAGCATCCAGGGACGCTGGACGTTGCCGAACACTGAAGTGCGAACCGACAGTGGGTGTGCTAACAGCATCAGAGAAAAAAAATAAATAAATTTAGTTTTAGGAAGGGCTGCCTATGTAGGCCCCACCCTGATGTAAGGGTTCGATCCATGCCGTTCATCCCTTTTCCCAACTCATTTTAGGCGTTGAGCCGAAAAATGAGGTGAATCCGATAATCAGACGGGCCACACCATGAAAAAAAACCTGTTTCCTACTATACAAAGCTTTTAAGACCCACCTCGCTGTATCTGCACCCCAAATACGCTGTATATTGGACTCTTTTGTGTATTTCGAGCCCTAGAACGCATTGGACGGAGAGGATTCTCCGGTAGCGGGCCCCACATGCGACTTTTCTTGGAAAAACTAAAAATAAGAAAAAAGGAATGCACCAACGCCTGCTGCTGTCAGATGGCGCAGGCGCTGCCTTCGCTGACGTTGGCGGATGGACGGGCGGAAGCAGCCACCCATGGCTCCTGCCATGGGCCCCACCATGATGCTTATTTATCATCCAAACTGTTTATTGGGTGGGCCACCTCCTGAGGTGGGCCCCCTCCAAAGATCAGGTCCATCCGAAGCTCAGGTGCCCCACACCAAAGGAAACAGTGTGAATGGGACCGTCTGCCATTGAAGCACTTTTTAGGCCCACAGAAGTTTCGGATCAAGCTGAAATTTGTTTTTACCCTTCATCTAGGTCTGCGTGACCTTATGAACGGGTTGGATGGGGGGGTAAACATTACGGTGGGCCCCACGTGGAGCCCACATGATTTACGTGTTTTATCCCACCGTCCGTTGGACGATGGAGCCCACAGTGTTGCATTTGTTATATTCCCACCGTCCAGTGGACGATGGGTGTGTGCGTGGGTGCATACGTGTGTGCGTGTGGGTGCGTGCGTGGGTGCATGCGTGTGGGTGCGTGTGGGTGTGTGCATGGGTGCCTGTGTGTGTATATATATATATGTATATGTATTTATATATATATATTATTATATATATATTTATACATATATTATTGTGTATATATATATATATTATTGTACTGTATACATGTATATATATTATTGTATATATTTTTGTATATAATATATATATATATATATATATTATATACAAATATATTATATTATATAATGTAATATACCGGATGGTGGGCTTTCATGGGCTCCACCAGATACATGGGTTGCATCCAATCCGTCCAACCATCTTAGAAGCTCATTGTTGTTGGCATGAGCTAAAGAATGTGTCAGATCTATAGTTCAAGTGGGCCCACTTTGATGTGAATGAAAGGCCCATGTTATGAGGCCCATTCGATGCATTTGTGGCCCGTGGTTGAAGCCCACTTTGATATATAAGGCCATGTTATGAGGCCCATTGTGATGTACTCAAAGGCTTAGGAGTTATTGCCCATTGCAATGTACATAAGGCCCATTAATGTGGCTCACTTGGTTTATATAAGGCTCATATGATGCGGCCCATTTGATGTATCCAAGGCCCATAGGTCGAGGCCCAACGGGGTGTCCGTAGGGTCCATTGCAATGTGTGACTTCCCCATGGCTCGTGTGTTAATATTTAGGTGGGTCATGCCTTGGGAGCAATGTTGGTTTGACGTCTACATTGAAGAATGATGTTGGTTAAATGTCCGCATTATGACTCTCCTTAGGGCCCATTGTTAGGCCCATACTTGTAGGCCGTCTAGGCCCATCTTCGTTATAAACAACATTCATTACCATATAACATGTTTAATATAGTTCCATGATTCATGATCATACGCATCATATATATGCTTGATATGAGAAGTGACTGATCATAGCATATGCCTTCGGGCAGATTGTTTAGGGGCTCCCGGTTAGGCGGGGTTGCCCCACATGAGCGCACGAGACGCGCAGGACTGCTGCATGACTGGATAGTATGATTTATGCATTCGCATCGTGTGATATGGTTACTGTACGCCCTAGCGACATCAGGGTCATAGCCTCCACAGGCATATCGTGGTTGGCAGGATTGGATACCGAAAATCTTGTTCTACATGGGGTGCTATAGATATCCCTGGGTGAAAGTCCCTAAACCCTTATGGTATCAAGAGGTTGCTCCAACGTTTAGACCGAGTGGGTGCATGAAGGTCGATGGCCGATTACCAGAAGGCCGCGCTTTCCATTGTGTCGTGGTCGGTTGGAAGGGTGTACAGCCTTACCCGCCCGAGAGGAGGGGGTAATGCTAGGCTAAGTCTGACCAGCTCGAGGAATAGGTCCGCTATCGACGAGCCGAGCCCGATATTGGCAGGCGGGTAGTGAGGTCTCTTCCACTTACCTTATTGCGCGCGATGGGGCGGCAATCTGGTTTAGAGTGTACTAGACCCCGGTTATATTTCAGATTTGAGCTGTATGGATATGTGGACTTAGATGAGAATTTGTATGCTTGAATTGCATTTCGCATCGCATGGCCTTGGTATGGCCGACATCTTTCATATCTTGCATCGCATAACCTTGGTACGGCTAGTGGTATTCATGGATTCATCAGCATGTTCCGCATTACTCTGATACTGCATGTCTGCATTACTACCTTACGCACACACTTTCACCACCCTCTAAGCTTTCTATAAGCTTATGCACGACCGTTGCGTGCAGGTAACGTTGGGACGCAGCAGCGCTGAGGCAGGAGCGCAGAGCAGATCTTTTGGAGTTTTTTGTTCATTCTCATTGTATTTACCTTTATGCTCATTGTACTTGTAAAGTTTTTTATCATAGTGGAAATGTGATGGAGTTTTTGGTTATTGTTTGTGGGTTATGCCTTTGGTTATGCTTATTACGAATTAAACTGATGTTGAAAATCCTCCTTTTAGCATCCCAGGATCGGAATTGGCGTATGGGCTCTGGGAGACGAGAATGAGGTTCTACGGAGGCTGTCGGCGCCGGATTCGGCGATCGAAAATTTTGTGAACCCGGTTTTCGAGTCTGGGGCGTGACCGTGTTTGATTATACTGCTTTATCATTACTGCTTGACTGAGTTGATAACATGTTAACCTATGCTTTATTATTCCACTGAGTTGATCACTCACTTCCACATTACGAGACGGTGTTCCGAACACCCACCAGACTTTGTCTGATTGCAGATGGCGACGCTACTCCTGAGGCGGAGCCGGACCTTTATGATGACAATGCTGCTTGTTCGTGTATGCTGTATGCTGACGGCTTTAAGTGAGCCGTGTCTTGATCGACGGGATTACAGGGATGTTGACTAGATAACACTACACCTTTGGTATAATTTGAAATTGTACTTGTAATTCATTAACCTGGTAACATTATCACACTCTGGAGACTCACCACTGTTTTTATATTTTATATATCTATCACAGTCTTCCGCTTGCAATTTAACTGTCTCTGGAGTATGATATGCTGTTTTGGCTTAATCTCACTCATGTTCAATGCACTAATACAGACAACATTCAATCATCATTCATTTTGTTGCATAAGTGATACGTTGGAACTCGGGAGTTGAGTTTATGCTCAACCCCCGATTTTCAGGGCGTTACATGTAGGTACTACCGAAATATCACCGGGGTCTAATACACTCTAAACCAGATCGCCGCCCCATCACACTCAATAAGGTAAGTGGAAGAGACCTCACTATCCGCCTGCCAATATCGGGCTCGGCTCGTCGATAGCGGACCCATTCCTCGAGCTGGTCAAACTCAGCCTAGCATTGCCCCCTCCTCTCGGGTGGGTAAGGCCGCACCCCCTTCCAACCGACCATGACACAGTGGAAAGCGTGGTCTTCTAGTAATCAGCACTCGGCGCTCATGCACCCACTCGGTCTAGACGTTGGAGCAACCTCTTGGTACCATAAGGGTTTAGGGACTTTCACCCAAGGATATCTATAGCACCTCATGTAAAACAAGATTTTCGGTATCCAATCATGTCAACCATGATACGCCTGTGGAGGCTACGGCCCTGATGTCGCTAGGGCGTACAGTACCATATCACACAATGCGAATGCATGAATTACACTATCCAGTCATGCAGCAATCCTGCGCATATCGTGCGCTCATGTAGGGCAACACCGCCTATCCGGGATCCCCTAAACAATCTGCCCGAAGGCATATGCTATGATCAGTCACTTTTCATATCAAGCATACATATGATGCGTATGATCATAAATCATGGAACTATACTAAACATGTTATATGGGATAGATGTTATTCATAACGAAGATGGGCCTAGACAGCCTACAAGTATGGGCCTAACAATGGGCCATAGGGAGAATCATAATGCAGACATTTAACCAACATTATTCTATAATGTGGACGTCAAACCAACATTACTCCCAAGGCACGACTGTCATAACATCATTACACAAACCATGGTAGGGTCATACATCTTAATGGACTTGTGTACATCCAATTGGGCCTCGACCCATGGGTCTTAGATACAACAAATGGGCCGCATAACATGGGCCTTAAGTATAACAGGTGGGCCTCAATGGATGGGTCATAACTACATCAAGATGGGCCTAATCATATGGGCCTCATACATATCAAGGTGGGCCTCAACGAATGGGCCACAAATAACTCAAGATGGGCCTCTTACATATATCAAAGTGGGGTTCACTTGAACTATAGATCTGACTCATTCTTTAGCTCATGCCATAAAAATGAGCTTTTAAGATGGTTGGACGGATCGGATGCAACCCATGCATTATGGTGGGGCCCATGAACGCCCACCATCAGGTATATTACATAATATAATATATATATATATATATATATATATATATATATAATATACAATAATATATATATACATATATACACACATGCACACACACGCATACACCCACCGTCCCCTGGACACTAGGGATAGAACAAATACATCACTGTGGGCTCCACCGTCCAGGCGGACGGTGGAAATAAAACACATATACCATTGTGGGTCCCACGTGGGGCCCACCATTATGTTTATATGCAATCCAGCCTATCCATAAGGTCACGCAGACCTAGATGAAGGGTAAAAACAAATTTCATCTTGATCCAAAACTTCTGTGGACCCAAAAAGGGTTTCAATGGCAGACATTTAATCACCGCCGTTTCCTAAGATGTGGGCCACCTGAGCGCTGGATGTGGTTGATCTTTGGAGGGGGCCCACTTCAGGAAGGGGCCCACCCAATGAACGGGTTGGATGACAAATATACATCATGGTGGGGCCCACGGCTAGGCCCGTGGGCCGGTGCTCGCACCGTCCGTCGCTGCGCATGTGAAGCGGCAGGGCCGCCGTTTTTCTTCGACAAAGAAAGAAGTGTTGTTGCTGCTAATGCTTTTTTTTTTTTTGAAAAGTTGTTTTCCTATAGTTTTTCACAGGTGGGGCCCGTTACTTGTGAATTCACTCCTTCCAATGGATTCTAGGGCTCAAAACACACCAAACAAGTCCAATATACATCATATTTGGTGTGTAGATACAGCAAGGTGGGTCCTAATAGCTTTGAATGGTAGAAAATAGAGTTTTCTATGGTATGGCCCGCCTGATTACCGGATCGACCTCATTTTTCGGCTCAACGCCTAAAATGAGGCAATGAATAGGATGGACGGCGTAGATGGGTCCCATGGACCCCACCGTCTGTCTGCACTACACTGTCAGCCACTGCCACCAGGAAAGCCAAGACCTCAGTGTTGCAGCGAGGTATCTTTCACACAGTCTACTACGTGAGCTATGGGATTTGGGCATCAAGGAGGGCCCCACATGAGTGGGTGGGTCCCACCGTCCAAGGACGGTGGACACCACAGTGCATGGTGGTGTGGCCCACGCCAACTGGATGGACGGTGTGGATGGGTCCCATGGACCCCACACCCTTGTAGTACACACACGTCAGTACACACACTCCAAGTTAGCCACCACCACAGGGAATCGATTCCAAGACCTCTGTGCTGAAAGCCCACCATTAAAAAATTCCTAGGGCCCAATGTTTGTTGACCATCCAACCCGTACCGATAAGGTCAGACAAACAGAAATGAATGGAAAAAAAGGTTGATCCAAAACTTTTGTGGCCTAAAAATATTTTTAATTGCCACTAACTACTGTTTCGTGCGGTGTGGTCCACCTGAAACTTGGTCTACTTCATTTTTTGATTCATGATCTACAATGAGCTGGAAAAACGGATGGACGGCGTGGATATATAATACATACATCGGTGGGCCCCACTGTCAGGCCCATGCCCACACCCACATCTCTGGTTCGGGGCTATCAGCCAAGTCGCATTCCGTTGATTAGGGTAGGAGAACAAATGATCCAGTTCTCTCACGGGCATCATAAGCCTACCAGGCTCTCCTTCTTTCCCTCCAACGTGTGATATCCTTGAGACATCTGAGCTGCTATTTTTTCTTGTTTTTTTTTTCTTTTTATATATCAGTTATGGATATTTTATGAAGGGAAAATTGGATAGATCCACACATCAGGTTGTTCGAACTGTAAGATGGATCAAATCAACAGATGTCCATTGATTTAGATGTGATTGACCAAATTCAACAATCAACTGTCTACCGGAGGGATGTACAGATTGTCTGATTCATGTGGTCTTATTGCTGTAACCCATCTAAAGTACGCCTGCAAGATTGGACGGTTTGGATTATGTGCATCTAAATGCACTTTTACAAGGAGTGGTGCATGTGCATGGATGGTCATACTCTCCCAAAATATAAAAGTTTTTTTTTTTTTTTTCCGTAGTCATACTTTAAAGGCTTTTTAGGCAGAGAGGTCCGAAGTGCACGCTCGACTTCGCATGTGCACACGTGCAACCGCCAAAACCCCTATAATCTTGTTTATTTTTGGACACGTTTATTCTCAAACTTTTTTGATAATTCACATCTTGCCTTTTTTTTTTCTTTTTTTTTTCCTTTTCTTTTAAAATCTTTTTAAAATAGTCTCACATGATGAACAACTTATATTAAAGGAGGGTCCCATATGATGAAAGTACACATTAAGATAGGCCAGGATGGCCCACACCAAAGTGTGGCCTCACATAATAATCGATTAACATTAAGCAGGCCCCACATGATGGACAGTCCACATCAGAGGTTGGACCCACATGACGGATGGTGGACATTAAAGGTGGGATCACGTGATGGAAGGTTGACATTAAAAGTGAGACCACATGATGAACCATCCGTCCATATTGAAGGTTGGCCCCCACATGATGAATGGTCCACATCAAGGTGGACCCATATAATGCACCTTCATATCAAAGGTGAGTCCCACATGATGGATGACCCACATCAAAATATGACCGGCATGATGCACTGTCCACATCAAGTGAGCCCCATATGATGAATGACCTATATTGAAGTTGGGGATCGACATGATGAATTATATTTTGATTATGCGGATCATGTAATGCCACGCAAATGATAACTTCACCATTACCTTAGAACATAGGATTACAAAAAATATGAATTTGTTTGGATATAAAATAAAATTTTCATATTCATTGCACAATAGTCATGTTGTATCTTATTTCCTAAGGATTTTAACCGTTGATAACAGTAATAATTAAGGCTTTGAATTCATGTATCCGGACATACGGTCTTATCACTGAAAAAGATTTCCATTTCTACGTCGACTCCATTTATCCAAGCATGCCCAGGATGAAAACGGTTAGAAAATTTCCCACAATTAACATTTGGTGGTGCTTTACTATATTGTTTTTCCATTTCCTAATTAAATCAAAATGCATAAAAGGTTGTAGATGTCTACTATATGTACACATGCATCCAACACATGTAAGAGATTGAAGCCGCCCATCAGGCCAGCACTGTATGAATGTTATCTAATATAACGACTTGGATTGACTTTCCAAGCAGAATCGATCGAATGGGGGAATCCTGAGTCTTAGTTGTATCAGATTTGTCCAAGTTTTTAAACCATGCAATCCTCTTAACATGTATTGTCAATCATATCCCGACAAGGGGAGCTAAAAGGACTTGCTTGGCCCTGAGGTTTTTCTTTCTCACACACTGTTAGATCTAGGCCTTTCATACTTACATAGCTAGGACCAAAAGACCAGCCCCTAAATAGGTGGATTAAAAATGTTGTGGAGAGTGATAGGAAGTAGTATATAGTGCTCTTAGCTCAAGCTTTGTTATTTGGTCTTTCAAGCGGTAGATATGATGGCTCTAATCAGGAAGCGTCCACATACCACTAAAGAAAAAAAAAAAAAAAAAAAAAAAAAAACCCCCAAATTGGAGAAATCTTGACCCAAATGGAACACACGCCAAAATTTCAATGAAAAAAAAGGCTAAACATTCCATGTCATGGGATCTTTCAATATAGGGGATTTTTAGGCACATGGGCAATTAGTAGGGAGGCTCACCACAGACGGTCTAGATCTTTGAGCAAAGATTGGACCGTCCTACATATGGGAGCTCCAACTTATAATAGTTTTTTAAGGGCGATAATCAATTTTTATTTAAAATTTTGCTAAAACCCAAGTGGGTTATTGGTGTAAGTGGTTGCCCAAGAGTTTTCTCTCGCTAATACCCTAAAAGTTGACTTTTGAGAGGGATAGTCAGTCAAGTTGTACCCTACCAGAAGGAAGATTCAGATCCATGACTCTTTCTAGTATAATTATTATCAATGGCCTTGCTCATATTGTTAGACTCATTGGATCAAAGTAGTCTTTTTCTTTTTTCTTTTTCTTTTTAAGAGAGAGGACAATCAAATATGGCCTTGTATGATAGACTTATGCATTTTCTACAATAATAAATATAAATTGTCCCTTTCCTTGTGGGCTTGGCATGATGGATGGTCTAGAGGATGATGGAACTTTTCTAGTATGATAGATATGATTTGCCTATTTCCTATGCAGTGATTAGATGGTTTGGATCGCTATTTCAGAGCAATGGAGCGCGTAGTTCAGTGATCCAAACGATTGAAATGATTGGCTCAATCTGGATGCATGCTAGAACTCACCAATGCTTCAAGTCTTTGAGACGTGTAATCCCTAAAGCAGAAAAATAGTCGAAGCCCTCCCAGACCTACACTTAAGATATTGTTTCTTATTTCAGTTTTCAACTAACATATTACAGGCAAACAATGCATACAGTGAAATAAGTCAAACACTAACGAACAATTTCCCCCAAATTAAAATGCAGAGCATGTAACGAATATTAATGCATGGTTCCTTGTTGAAAGATCTCAAAGAAAAAGTACATGAATCCTTGAGTTACAAATACAAATGATCATCCAAACATCTCATCGCTGTCTAGTCACCATTCCACCATTCTTCACTTCATCTAGTCACTTAGCATATGCAGGTCAGTGCAATCTCTGTTGTGAGAAAAATGCCTGGAAAATGAAATTTATGATTAGAACCTAAAAGTTATATCCTTGAATTTGATTGCTTTAATCCATAAAAGAAGTTGAAGCGTATACCTAACTTTAAATACTAATAATGGATAAAACAGGAAGTATAGGCTTCAAATGCATTCTGTTCAAGTGTCTTGATGCATGAAACAAGTGGGGCTAGTAGCTCTGAAATCCAAACTTCGATTTAATACTCTCTGCCATAGATGAAAGACGCTCCAAAAATCTTACTCGAAGCACCTGTCTAATTCTCGATGGTTGCCCTACAAAAGACATGAAAATAATACATCAATTGCCCAGGAAAAAAGATTGTGGAAGATTGGATGACAAGGAACTCGCAATTAAATTTACTTGGTCATAACAAATAGAGAACTTTTTAGGTTGCGGGAATATTACTGACAAACACATTTCAAGCTTAAAATGTGCAATTAGTATACTCATCCAATATGGGCTTCAAAGCATGGATAGAATGCAAACAAATGCAAATGCATTAGCTCCTCCATGAGTTCTTTATATAAAACAAAAATTACACTACTGCAATTGAACATTATACATGTAACACCAACTATCATATGGTACTACTAAATTACTAAAAAAATCACATCAAGTTAACATAAAACAGAGGCTGAGCCCACACCCATGTGGAATTATGACCATCCACATGCGGCAACACAGATTAATATGGAACGTGTGTTTGAGAACCCAATTTTCCATTTGATAAGCCTTGCACAAGAATCTAGTTTTTTTTTTTTTTCTCTTGAAATTGGGCACAATATACCAAAAAAAAAAAAAAAAAAAGGCCAAAACAGCTCTTTCGAACATCCATTTGTTTTGTACAATCCACTTGAGGAAGGAAACACTTGATTTTTAGGCCAAAAGTTCTAAAAAGTGTGACCCACTTAATGTAAAGCTTTTATCTCACACCCTTACACTACATTGGTGCATGTGGCTGCATTTGGTTGGGCAATGCTTCACACACATGTTAGGAAAACTTACCCACAACTTATGCTTGCTCCAAGAATCAGGTCAGATGCAAATAATGTGAGCCAATCCTATGCAAATGTAATGGACAGGTAGCATTTAACATATGGTGCATCAGATGAGCAGACAGCCTGAATCTTGTGTAAGGGAAGCTATATAGTGACACTCGCTTGATGAGCAGCTTGGTCATGCATATGTGTAAACTCTCTCATCAATCGTTGGTTGCAGTGGGTACTGATGAACTAGGGTGATGAGGATTGTGTGAAGATCTTAAAGAGATGAAAGGATGCCATAGATGCAGAGAATGGTAAGGTTATCATAGTCAACATTATCATAGGCGTTGATGATCTGCACGAGCTTGAACATGTGAGGCTAGCAATGGACATGATAATGCTGGCCAAGACGGGAGGAAAGGAAAGGACTGAAAACGAGTGGAGGAGACTCTTATCTGATGCTGGATTCAATCAATGCAAGATAACACCCATCAAAGCCCTCCAATCTATAATCGAAGCATGTCCTTAATCACCTCGTAGGTGCACGTACCAACTTGTCCATGACATCTGAATGACTGGAGTGAGTCTCACCATGCGCACGGCTCATATGTCCAATACATGTGCCAGGTTGGCATGTGTCAAGTTACGTAGAAGTGCAAACACAGTAATAAAATGTAGTGTGTTCTGTTTTTGCCAAGACAGGGCCGTATGGTCATAGCCTTTTTTTCTTTAATCATTAATTAAAGGTGTGAGCAGGCCACCTATATTATTATTAATTCCAAGAACGGACTGTACATTTTTTTGGGCAGGCTCCTATAAAAAAATAAATCAATGGGGCCTCGCCTATCGTAGGAAGGAAACAAATACAAAATCCATTCATCTGAAAAAAATACCAAATGGCTTATAGGACAAAAATATGTAGACAGCAAGCTATGCGACAGTATGGATCCCCAAAACACCAATGCAAAAAACGTGGGCTTACTACTTACTGCATCGCCACCAACAGGCCTCTGCCACTGAAAATCTAGAGAGTACAAATTAAATCTCTGTTAAAAGCCTAAAAATGATGTGCAATTATTCATAGAAAAGTAATTCATCAACGAAATAGAAATACATAAATACAAAAACTGTAATGATGCACTCATTCAAAAGATAGTCTTGGTTGAAGCATTTTCTCAAACAAGTAGCGTGCAGATTTCTATATAAAGAAATAATTAAACAGCATTCCAAAATTATAATAAAATATTTAATTTGTCTTACAAACTATGAAAGGAATGGAGAAACCAGCAATAGATTTTCATAGCAAGAATTTAAAGTGTTTAAAATAATAAATTTCTCAAAGTATATAACTAGAACTTAAAATTCTTGAGACTATAAGATACTAACTTGAAGTATGGATTAAAAGGTAAATAAAAATGAAGATTGGAAACAAGTATCACCTATGTATGTACCTCTCATAATGATAGAAACTAAAGTCCGAATTCTTTGATTCTAATCATCTGCATGTTGTATGTCGATGGAGGGTATGTGCCGGATCTTATACCAATCGTCTCCCCCATCTTCTCGAACCCTTGCATTGAATTCATAGGGCATCCACCACAACTGTCACGTGTTGCAGTCCTTCTGGAAGCTTCTTCAATTGCTTGCAGTCAACTATCCATAAATGTAAAAGACTTGGCATAGCTCCTTCCTCCACTCTCCACTCCTTTAATTTACATAACGATTGAAGATGTAAGGATTCGAGTTGAGGAAACCCTTGTGCAGAGCAAGCCATTTCCACTCCATCATATGAATCACCGAGCAATTTGAGAATGCGAAGGCTTTTCAGCTTCTCCAACGTCGCCATTGGGTCTTCCTTTAAACAGGACAATTCCAAGGTGAGTTTGGTGAGGTTTGTTGGAAATTCAGGTAACGTCTCTAACTTTCCTCCCAAATACAACTTATTTAACTTGAGAAGATGTGAAAGATTAGGTAACGACAAAACTAAGGCTCTGTCTGACATCCGCACCCACAGATGATGAAGGCATTTCATATTGACAATCGCCTCACAGATTAACTCAACATCAGCTCCTGTTTTGACACTTATTTTTAATTTTCTAAGATTGGTGAGCTTTCCCAAGCAACCCTCCATCCATTTGCCAGCACATACTCTTGATAGGGTCTGGAGGTTACTCATCAGGTCGAGCCTTGGATGCCCTTGTATCACTCCAAAAATTGGCATTGATACCAATCCCGAAGACATAATCATAAATGAATTGTACCCGGGTAATCGAAGATGTCTTAACTGATGCATCTTCCCAATTTTGTCGGGTACTTTAATATCATAATGGGATTGTACAAATAGAGTTTGTAAATTGATAAGATTGCCGATCGATGATGGGAGGGTTTTTATACTAGTTTCAGTACACCCAAGATATCTCAAATGGATTAGTTCACCTATTTGCTTCGGTAGCTCTCTTATTAGTACACGTGCTAGATATAGCACCCTAAGCAACTTAAAGCCTTGGAATACAAACTTGATTTGTTCCTTTTGACGCCATGTAACGTATTGGGTGTAGATCAATATAGAACGAAGGTGCGTGGTGGAAAGCTGTTTGATTTGTAATTTCCCTGATAAAAACACACGAAAATAAGTAATTATTATTTACTCCGCTTGTTTGAAATTTGCGGAGAATTATGTTTCGAAAAGCTGTCCATACAATATCTGTTATTACACATTTAAATATGTGGGCCCACCATGATATATGTGGGCCGGGAATCAGTTCGATCCAAAACTTTTGGAGTCCTCGAGAAGCTTTCAATGGTAGGAGCTCAATTCCCATTATTTCCTGTGTTGTGGTCCACTTCATCCTTGTATCTGCCTCATTTTTTGGCTCATACCCTAAAATGAGTTGGCTAAGGGGATGGACGGTGTGGATAAGACAGACACATCATGGTAGGCCCCATGATTTAACATTTTTCTCCTCCGGTGACATGAGGAGTGCTATAAATGAAAGGGGGCGGTCAACATCACCAGAAATACATAGGTAAATACCCATTTACCTGAATTACCTCTATAATTAGAAAATCAAACAGGCCGTACTTACTTGGGTCATTAAGCTGAATTGCAAGCCGACGGTCTCTAGATGCAGGAGGAGCATTGCCATTGTCACCCTGAACTTCGAGAAACTTGCTTTCCTTAGCTTCTGATATGGACAGATCACGCAAAAGATCGTGGATGCGACAACTTTTGATACCCTTGCTTGAACTTCTTGTTGTCAATTGAACCATACTTCTCTGAACCAACTGCATTAGATAATCTTCTCCAACCTCTTCCAATGTTAGTTCCCCTCTTTCTTTAAGGAACCCTTCTGCGGCCCACAGTTGAATCAATTCCTTGGCTTGGAACTCGTAGTCCTCTGGAAAATTGGCCAGGTAGAGAAAACAGGGTTTTAAGTCATAAGGCAGATCTTTATAGCTTAAAGATAATATGCTAGAGATTTGGACTTCGCTCTGGCCTAACTGCCAGCTGATGCTCTTGCATACATTCTCCCACTCGTTAAATAGTTTCTTTCCTGATAAGAGTCCTCCAACGACTGCAATCGCAAGAGGGAGACCATGGCATTTTTCCACAATCTCTCTTCCCAGCTTCTCTAAATCCTGCGGGCAACCACCATCTTGTCCTACGAATGTTTTTTTACAGAGCAAATCCCAGCTCTCTTCATTGGTTAGAAATCGAAGTTCATGGGGCTCTCTTCGTGGATCTGCATATGAAGCAACGTCTTTGATTCGTGTGGTGAGCATTACCCTACTGCCGTTATTCACATCCGGAAATGCATCCTTCAAAGCATCCCATGCTTCCCTTTTCCATATATCATCCAAGACCACCAAGTATCTCTTTTCTTTCAGATACTTAGAGATTTTGTCCCTCAGATCAACAACGTCCATCTTCTCCACCAATTCGAGCTCCTCTTTAGACAGATCCATACAGCGTTTTGTGATGGTCTGCAAAAGATCTTTCACAGAAGGCTGTTGTGATATAGAAATCCATGCATGAGTATGGAAATGTTTCTTAACACTATCAGTGTTATAAACTTTCCTGGTAAGAGTGGTCTTACCCAGACCACCCATTCCCACTACAGAAACAACACAACGTCGCCGCTCTCCTTCATTAGTCAGCTGCGTTACCAATGCCTTTAAGTCATTATCAAAACCAACAAAATCTGGTTCTTCAACATTAGGAGAAGTGAGCCTCCGTTCTTGGAGGCTTAGACCAGCAGAGCTCGTCCCTGCTCCTTGGCCTATATTTTCAATTCCATATGTCGATCTACTTTCAGAGATCGCACGGATTTTATCCTTTATTTGCTCAATCTTCGATCCCACCTCATGGCGAGCTATCAACTCATTGAAGATGCAAGCGTACCTTTTAATGCAGCCCAGAAATCCAGTTCGCCTCAAGGTTGCTACCTTGAAGAGAAAGGTGTCGATGACGTCCTCAGCATCATATGCAACATCTCTCACTTCCCCCACCCAGTTCTTCACTCTTTCATCTCCTTCTTGTTTTGCGTCTGCGTCTTTCAAGAAGCATTGCATCCGCTTAAATTCTGCCTCGAGCCATTTGACTTGATCACAAACGCTACATAAGAAAATGGCTTCTTGAAAGATTGGGTCAGCGAGTTTTGGGAGAAGGAGCTTGACAATGGACTCGACAATGGACATCTTTCCTCACTTTTTTTTTTCTCTCACAAGAAAGAAATTCAGATAAAAGCTTTGTTTCTCTTCACTTCAAGTTGCAGGTCTCTTTATTTACAGAGGCCAACTTGACCGGTCATGAGACAAAACAACCATGGTTCGTTGCTACTCAATGGTTGACGTTGTTGTTCAGTTGATGAATCTGGACCGTCCATCTTGTAGACTTTACTGACGATGATCCTCCACAGTAACGCACATGTGAAATTTTAGAGAGTAAAAGATGCTGGCTTAATTCCCCAATGTCATTAATGATTGTAGATGCGAGAGCTTGAATTTATTGCTGTTGATTGGAGATTAATACCGCCGGATCAAGGGCTAGAATTTGCCTGACTTTGGAGAGCGGATTGCCAACCTACCTACGTTGGCATAGTGAGGAATCTCTCTAAGTCCACGCCTGATGTATATGTATTATCCACGTCATATCCATACGTTTTACCAGCTTATTTTAGATCATGACCGTAAAACTGAAGCATATCCATAGTTCAAGTGGACCATACAGAGGAAACAGCAGAGATAATGACCATCCGCCGTTGAAACCTTCCGAGGGTCCACAGCTATGTTTACATGCCATCCAACTTGTTCCTTGGGTTACAGAGACATGGATGAAGGGAAAATACAAATATCAGCTGGATTGAAAATTTCTATAGCACCAAGGAAGTTTTCAATGGTACCCATTTAATTCCCACCGTTTATGCTATTGTGGTCTACTTCTAGCCTTGGATGTGCTTCGATTTTGAGTTCGTACTCTTAAAATGTCACGGAAGAATAACAGATGGACCGCGTGATGAGATACATGAATGATGCGCTTACTTCTGTAAAATGAAACCTGCTGCAAAGTTTTGAGAGTGGATTAAGTGGCAGCCGGGATCTTACTGTGGGCTCGCCTTGACGATGTGTTGTATATCCATACTTACCATCCTTTTTTTTCTCTCATTTTAACTCATGGTCTAAAAATTTAATAAGATCAAAATCTCATGTTGAACAACACCATAAGAAACAGTGATGATTGAACGCCCGACATTAAAAACTTTTCAGGACATAACATAAGCAGATTCCATTCAACCCCATGATAGGGTCAACTATATCTGAATGAACGTAAAATACAAATATCAGCTTGATTCAAAACTTTTGTGATTCATAGAAAGCTTTATTTCTTAAACTTTTGTGGTCCATAGAAAGCTATATTTCTTCACACGCGCGCACACACACCCACAGACGTACTCAGGATTTCACCACCTATGGGTACCGAAACCGTTGACCTAGTGTTGAAAATCTTATGAGTCTATGGAAAGCTTGGAACGGCCAGTTACTTTTTTTTTTTTTCTATGATATAATCCACCCGATATTTGGATTTGCTTAATTTTCGTATAGCAGCGTGATTAGATAACATAATATAAAACGAGTTCATCAAGGTGGGCCCCACGGATTGGGTAATACCTAATCGGCTTCCAAAAGTTTTGGCCCAAAATGCTTCGACGCCAACTCGGTGAAAAGGCAATGCGTTGTGGATCTGAGAACGCGTTTTCTCAACCACGGACGAATAGGTGAGAAGATAGCCATTCGATGCCTTTTCTCCTTGTCAGGTCTTTTCTTCTTCTTCTTTTTTTCCCAAAATATAGCATGAGCACCCAACGTAGGTAGAACTGAATAAGATCTTTGGCCCCATCATAGTGTATGTATTTTATCCACTCCATTCACTCATTTTTTTTAAGGATCATTTTATATAATGAATTAAAAAATTAGATCAATCCAAATCTTTGATAGACCACACAATAAAAAAAGATTAGTAATTGATAGTCAATAATTAAAAATTCATTGGGGATTACAAAAGTTTTTAACGATGGTTGTTTAGTGACCATTGTTTCTTATGGTATGATCTTTAGACTTTGTGATGGGGTTTTCCTCCACAGTTCAAGGGAGAGACAATGCAGCGGGTTGAAAATTCGGAGTATTTCACCACACTGCTCGACCGGTTGTGGGTGGCGCTCGACCGGTCGAGTGGGGCTCGACTTAAAGTCCAGTGACTATCTGATGTATTTTCTCCAAGGTGCTCAACCAGTCGAGGGAGCTCCGGTCGAGTGGGCCGCTTGACCGGTCGAGGACTCGGCTTGACCAGTCGAGGTTACGCAGACTCGTTCCGCAATTTTGTGCAGATTGCGGAATTTTAAAGCCCTTTCGCAAGGGGTGTGAAAGGGAGTTTCCTAAACTATAAATAAATGTACTTAGCAATTTTCTACACAATACAAGAGGGTTTTCTAAAGCTTTGCAAGGGTTTTTTAAAGGGTTCAGGGCTATCAAATGTGAGAGAGAGAGAGAGAGGAAGCTTGTGGAAGGGAGGTTATGCTCGTAGAGGTGATCTACTGTGCACTCGACATCTCAACGCTTCTACTTCCTCGTGATCGGTGAGATCTCTTTGTTTTTCTTTTATTCTCTTACTGTTTATCCACTCCTGCGTGAGTGAAGAAGGTCGTAACGTTTTACTTCATAGTGGATTGTTGATCTAAACGAGGTCCCGTGGTTTTTACCTCTTTGAGGGTTTTCCACGTAAAAATCTCTTGTGTGGTATGGTTTATGTTTTGATTTATTTCATTGCTTTGTTATCCAATAATTCTGATTTGATTTAGGAGGCTAGATCCTAAGGTTTTATGCAAGGCCCCCAACAAAGTGATATCAGAGCTAAGTTCATTGAACGGAGTGGGATCAGTTTTGAATTATGGAAGGTGACTCATCAAGGATGATCAGCCTCAATGGTTATAACTGGACTATATGGAAGGCTAAGATGGAGGACTTGCTTTATTGTAAGGACCTATATTCTCCAATTTTAGGCATATCAGCAAAATCCAAGGATATGTCTGATGATGATTGGAAGAAGTTAGACGGGAAAGCGGTGGGGTTTATTAGACAATAGTTGGATGATTTTGTGTTCCACCATGTGTCTACAGAGACCTCAGCCACTAGCCTATGGCTGAAATTGGAAGGGCTATATGAGAGGAAGACAGCCCGTAATAAAATCTTCCTGATAAGATGACTTATGAATCTTGAGTTCAAAGATGGTGGTTCTGTGGCTGAGCACATGAATGAGGTCAGCAATATAGTGAACCAGCTCTCCGCTATGAAGATGGTCATGGATGATGAATTACAAGTTTTACTATTACTTAGCTCATTGCCTGATAGTTGGGAGACATTGGTAATGTCTCTAAGTAACTCCACGCCAGACGAAAAGGTATCCATGGAACAGGTAACCAGTTGTCTATTTAATGAGGAGACAATGAGGAAGTCTTAGGGGTCTACTCAACAAGAGGCCCTTGTGACACAGGAACGGGGGAGAGGAAAGAACAGGAAGGGCGAGAAGGCCTGAGATAAATCAAAAGGTAAGTTAAGCATTAGGAAGGATGTTGAATGCTAGAATTGTGGCAAGAAAGGCCACTATAAGCATGAATGTCGTAAAAATAAGAACGACAAGAAACGAAAAGGAAATGAGAAGGAAGATGGATCAGATTCCACTGCGGTCGCTTCATATGGCGATGTTGTAGTTATTCTTTCTGTAAATCATGATGTTTGTCTCACGGCTACGAGTCAGGACACCGACTGGGTGATTGATACAGGAGCTTCTTTTCATGCGACTCCATGCAGAAACTTCTTCACAAGCTACAAGTCAGGTGACTATGAGACCGTGAAGATGAGAAATTCTGACATATCGAAGATCGTAGGGGTCGGTGATATTTGTGTGAAGACCGATGTGGGCTGCACATTGGTTCTCAGGGATATGAGGCATATCCCAGACCTTCGCCTCAACTTGATGTCGACGGGAAGGTTGGATGATGATGGCTACGAAAGCCGGTTTGCTGGTGGACACTGGAAGCTCATCAAGGGTTCATTGATCGCAGCCGAAGGAAAGAAGTGTTGTACCCTTTACAAGGTAAGTATCAGTGTATGCAAGGGTGGGTTGAACGCAGCGGAAGATTCAGCTATTGATATGTGGCACAGGTGTCTAAGCCACATGAGTGAAAAAGGGCTTCAGCTACTAGCGAGGAAGCGGCTCCTTCCATATGTGACAGGTATACCTCTCAAAACCTGTATTGATTCTTTATCAAGGAAACAACATAGAGTTTCATTTGTTAAATCTGCTTCTCATGTTAATAAAGTAATGCATTAGATTTGGTTGATTCTGATATTTGTGGTCCTATGATGACAAAAATCTTAGGTGGGGCATTGTATTTTGTCACTTTTATAAATGATGCATCTAGGAGGGTTTGGGTTTATGCTTTGAAATCCAATGACAAGATCTTTAATATGTTTAAATTGTTTCATGCTATGGTCGAGAGAGATACAGGTAAATCATTGAAGTATATCCGCACTGACAATAGTGGTGAATACATTGGCGACTTTCATGAGTATTGTAAGTCCCTGGGTATACAGCATGAACAGATGGTTCCCAAGGCCCCCCAACATAATGGTGTAGCTGAGCGAATAAATCACACCATTGTTGAGAGAATCAAATGCATGTTATACCATGAGAGATTGCCCAAGACGTTCTGGGGAGAAGCAATGCATACAGCAGTGTATCTGATAAACAGGTCTCCATTAGCCCCGTTGAATGAAGAAGTGCCTGAGAAGGTGTGGACTGGATAAGATTCATCATACAGTCATCTCAGGGTGTTTGGATGCGGGGCATCCGTTCACGTACCAAAGTACGAGAGGTTCAAGCTCGATATGAAGATCAGACAGTGTGTGTTCTTAGGGTATGGTGATGAAAAGTTCAGTTACAGATTGCGAGATCCGACCAAGAAGAAGCTCGTCAAGAGCAGAGATATGATTTTCTTTGAAGATCAGTGTATATAAGACATTGGTAAGCTAGAGAAGAACCAGCCTAGTTCAGGTGAGCTAGAGGACATGGATCCGATTATTCCTCCTGTGGTGCCTAATAACGGGGGAGTACAATAAGGTGCAGATGACGAGAGAGATCCTTCAGAAAATGGACAGGGGAGCAGCCCCCACTTGATCCACCTGTTGAGCTATAGGTGAGGAGGTCATCTAGGGACAGACAGTCATCCAAGAGATACTCGCCACATAAGTACATTATGCTGACTGATGGGGAGAGCCAGAAGATTATTCTGAGGCCCTAGCCGACGAGCATAAGGGGGAGTGGTTGAAAGCTATGCAAGAGGAGATGAAATCCTTGCATAAGAACCACACCTATGACATGGTGAAACTGCCTAAGGGCAAGAAAGCTTTAAGCAACAAGTGGGTGTTCAGAAATAAGGTTGAGTAGAAGAATTCATAGACGAGGTTCAAGGCTAAATTTGTTGTGAAAGGGTTTGTTTAGAGGAAAGGCATAGACTTCGTGGAGATATTCTCACCAGTGGTGAAGATGACATCCATACGGGTATTTCTTGGGTTGGCGGTTAGCATGGATCTGGAGATAAAGCAGTTAGATGTTAAAACTGTCTTCCTTCATGATGACCTAGAAGAAGAGATCTACATGCACCAACCAGAGGGGTTCGAAGTCAAGGGTAAAGAGCATATGGTGTGTAGGTTGAGGAAGAGCTTGTATGTGCTGAAACAAGCTCCACGGCAATGGTACAAGAAATTTAACTCATTTTGTTGAAGCATGGGTATGACAGAATAGAGTCGAACTACTATGTGTTCACACACAAGTTCTTAGATAGTGATTTCTTAGTTCTGCTGTTATACGTTGATGACATGCTCATCATGGGAAGTCGTTTGCAATGAAAGACTTAGGCTTGGGTAAACAGATCTTAGGAATGGAGATAACCCGTGAAAGAAGTAGCAGGAAGCTTTGGCCGTCATAAGAGCAGTATATTGAGAAAGTCCTAGAGCGGTTCAATATGAATGCAGCGAAGCCGGTCAGTACTCCATTGGATGGTCACTTCAAATTGAGCGACAGGCAGTGTCCCAAGACGAAGACAGAGGTGGAAGAGATACAGAAGATACCCTATACGCCTGCTGTAGGAAGTTTGATGTATGTTATGGTGTGTACACACCCAGACATAGCATTCGCGGTTGGTGTTGTCAGCCAGTATCTTGCCAATCCTGGCAAAGAGCATTGGGCAGCGGTGAAATGGATACTGCGATATCTAAGAGGCTCATCCAGGTTGAGCCTATGCTATGGTGATGGAAAACCTGTGTTAGAGGGCTACACAAATGCAGATATGGCAGGTGACATAGACTCTAGGAAGTCTACATCGGGGTTTATGTTCACGTTTGAAGGAGGAGCGGTTTCTTGACAAAGCAAGCTACAGAAGGTCATAGCATTGTCGACGACAAAGGCCGAGTACATTGCAGTCACAGAGTCACGTAAAGAGATGCTTTGGATGAAGAGGTTCCTACAGAAACTTAGCCTGAAGCAGGAGCAACACGTGATCTATTGCGATAGTCGAAGTGCTATACACTTGAGCAAGAATCCAAGTCAGCACTGCAAGTCAAAGCACATAGAGATTCTATATCACTGGATCAGGGATACTTTGGAACAGAAGGTGTTACAGCTTGAAAAGGTCCTCCCAGACGATAATGGGTCAGACATAATGACCAAGGCTTTGCTCAAGGACAAGTTTGATGTTTGTAGAAACCAGGCTGGCAAGAAGAATGTGAATTCCTCCTGAGTCGGAAAGGGAGAGATTTTATGGAGTTTTTCTCCACAGTTTAGGGGAGAGATAGTGCAGCGGGTTAAAAATTCGGAGTATTTCGCCGCACTGCTCGACCGGTCGTGGGTGGCACTCGACCGGTCGAGTGGGGCTTGACTCAAAGTCCAGCAACCATCTGATGTATTTTCTCAGAGGTGCTCGATCGGTTGAGTGGGCCACTCGACCCGTCGAGGACTCGGCTCGACCAGTCGAGGTTATGCAGATTCGTTCCACGATTTTGTGCGGATTGCGGAATTTTGAGGCCCTTTTGCAAGGGGTGCGAAAGGGAGTTTCCTAAACTATAAATAAGGGTGCCTAGGGATTTTCTAGGCAATGCAAGTGGATTTTCTAAAGCTTTGCAAGGGTTTGCTAAAGGGTTTAGGGCTATCAAAGGTGTGAGAGAGAGAGAGAAAGAGAGATGAAGCTTGTGGAAGGGAGGTTATGCTCGTAGAGGTGATCTACTGTGCACTCAACATCTCAACGTTAACACTTCTACGTCCTCATGATCGGTGAGATCTCTCTGTTTTTCTTTTATTCTCTTACTATTTATCTACTCCTGCATGAGTGAAGAAGGTTGTAACATTCTACTTCATAGTGGAGTGTTGATCTAGATGAGGTCCCGTGGTTGTTACCTCTTTGAGGGTTTTCCACATAAAAATCTCATGTGATGTGGTTTATACTTTGATTTATTTCATTGCTTTGTTATCCCATAATTCTGGTTGGATTTAGGAGGCTATATCCTAAGGTTTTGTGCAAGGCCCCCAACACTTTGATTTGCTTCAGTTTTAGGATTTTCCTATAAAATGATCTGAAAAAATTGATGGACGGCATGAATATATAAAAGATGCATCAAAGTGGGGCCCATGGTTAGGAAAATATCCGATAACATGTTCCATCATAGATCACTTAATCCGCATAGGGGGATCACGCATCATAGAATACTTAAGCCGCATAGGGGGGACACGGATTAGACACTGACAGGTTGAGTAGCCAGTCGGCTAGTGACGTCACCAAGTTCTGTGGGCCCACTATGATTAATGTGTTGCATCTACTCCGTCCATCCATTTTAAAATATCATTTTAGGGCATGAGCCAAAAAATGAGGTAGATAAAACATTTGTAGTGGACCCTACCACAGAAAACAAAGGGGAGAGTGATTCCCACCGTTGAAACTATCCTAAGGCCCACTATAATGTTTATTTGAAACCCAACCTATTCAAAAGTTAAAAAAGACATGAAATAAGGAAAAACACAAATATCAGCTTGATCTAAAACTTTTGTGGCCTTTAGAAGTTTTTAATGGTAGGCGTCACTGTCCCCACTGTTTTCTGTGCTGGGTCCACTAGAGCTTTTGATTTAACTCATTCTTTGGATATTGACCTAAAATGATCTCTCCTGGAAGGTGTGATGCAAAACATACATCATGGTGGGGCCACGAAACTTGAAGACGTCACTTCAGTAGTCACTACTCAACCTGTCTGTAACTAATTCGCACCCGCGTGGGGTCACGCGTCCTCCACTCTCGTTAGCTTTTTCTTTTTCTTTTTCTTTTTTATTTTGAGGGGTGATGCGTCCTCCACACTCCTTAGCTTTTTCTATTTCTTTTTTATTTTTAGGGAATTTTCCATATAGTCGCCTAACTTTTAGGATATGTACTAAAAACTCCTGACTTTAAAATATTTCTCGAAACCCGCCCATATTTTATATGGTTAGTGTAACACCCCGTACTTTCCAGTACTCGGGTGTTACCGTATAACCAAACTTAGCATAAACATAACCCATGCTTAAGTAAACATTCACGTTCATTTTAGTCTAAACCCAACTCCACTGTAGACAAATCTAACCGAATTACTTACATACAACCCTGAATAATGAAATCCACCGTTCATCCTGTTTACAACGTCTCATAGGGCAATCCATCTTTTAAAAGCACAGATCAAGTTGTCTAGTTTCATATCCAACTCCCTGATCATGCCTAGACATTCCTTAAGATCTCAAAGATTATTGATAGTTAAATAATAGTCAATCCAATCATTAGAGTATTGAAACACTCAACAAATCATGATTTAGTAATTAGAGGTTCATGACTTGTAACCCACCTTAAGGTAAGTAAATCTATAATGTTAGGGCATGTAGCTGAATGACGCACGACAAATAGTCTCACGTCTTACAAATAAGCATAATAATAATAACCATCAATACGTGAGTAAATAAATAAAAAGATAAATAAGTAATAGTATGTATGAGTAATAATGATGATAATAATAATATTATTAATATAAAATCACAAGATAAATAGTCCTAATGACCTATAGAGCGGAACCCACAACATGATGCACACACGTGTGAAAATAATAATAATAATAATAAAGAAATAGATAACTATAGTGATAAGTAGTAGTAATAATAAAATTAATACTAATACTAGTATATGGGTAGCAATATATTATAAGAGTCTTTCAAATGATCCACTAAGACCTTTTAACCATTGATGTCCGATTTCAGGGTGATCCGACCATGAGATCGTCGGGTAATGTTATTTGGACGCGCAAGTCCAATACTATGGCCCACCTAAGTTATAGATTTCTCCCATTTTGGTCAGGGGTCCTAATTGGACCCATGGAGTCGAGTGGATGGAGTGGATTCGTCGAATACATCGCGGTGGGCCCCACAAGCTGTGCATGTGTACAACGACACGCATGCACTCGCAACTGCAAGTCCCAACCAGGTCGGGTTTGACCCGCTGACCCGAACAAAAGAGGTAACTTCCTCTTTTACTTTCTCTTTCCTGCCTGCGGACGTATTTAAACGGACGCCATCGGTTCGTAGCCGTAATGGCCCACCATCTGAGATCAGATGTATGATCTGAACCGTTCATCTTGGAGAACACATGGGTCGAACGAAAATCATACTCGTGTTGCACACTACCACACATGTGTGTACGTGCGAGCTCACGCTCAAGGATGCTGCATGTGGCTGTTGTTTTGAGAAATGGGAGTTTAGTTGCAATCCTAACCGTACACTAGGAGCAATCTCAGCCGTTCATTTCATTGAACCCTAGCCGCACTTACGAATTCTTAGGGCAACCAGCGTTCTCTCTCTCGGCCGCTAGGAAAGATTCAAGGGAATCTTTTCGGTTAAGACAACTATCGAGATCGCGACCGTTTGGGAGTCTTTAAAAATTCTCTTGAAGCATCCTGGGCGTCAATCTTAGGGCATTCTCATGACCTTACTTACAGTGAGTTGAAGATCTCGTACGAGATTTCCTTCTTGCGAAAAAACCGCCCGAGAATGCCAGGTGCTTCAGCACGAAGGATGGCCCACTAGATCAAAATCCACCATGATCAGTGGATCATCTTCCTCAAAGTGACTGGGAAAAACCCATGTCAGTAGGTGGACCCCATCTCTTGATCAGAGACGACCATCAGGTGGCCCATAGAAAATCTACTAGAATGACTAGAATACAGCCTTGCAATCAGATTTCCTCTGTAGGCATTAACGATTAAACCATCAAGTCATTAGCGAATGTAACAAATCCTTTGATTAGTTACTCTGAACCCTCTAGAACGAGGTTAATAGAGCCTTTAAAAAGGCTACTTTTAGGGCAACCTTTTCCAAAAAGAAAAGTCGAAAAGAGAGGAATGGGCGCCGCTCTTAGAGCTGTAACGAGTTGAGTTAACTCGGTTTCGAGTCACCGTGAATTCGGGCCAAGTCCAACTCCTCTCCTGATATCCCTACCAGAGAAAGAAAGAAATGGAAGAAGGAGCAGGAAGGGAGAAGAAGTGAAAGTAGAGAGAGTGGGAGCAGGACTTCTTGCATTGTACCGCACCGAGCTACCGTGCCAGGTAACTCAATTCTGGCTTAGCTTTCCTCCCAGTATGCAAGTTCAAGCCGAGTCCAGATCCTTTAGGCCTGAACGGTGCTGGAGAAAGGGAAAAGAACGGAAGGAAGGAAAGCAGGCATAAAAAGAGAGGAAGATCGAGAAGGAGAGACATAGAAGTCTCTCTTCACCAACCGATTCCCACAGTCAGGGCTGTGACTCACCATCCGACTCAGGTCGAGTCTGAGTTCGTCCAGACACTAGTTCGAGTCTCTGCAATATTTAGAGACATCTGGGTTTTCAGAGAAGTAGATGGGAACCATGAGGAAGAAAGGAAAGTAGAAGGAAAGAAAAGAAAGAAGCAGAGGGAGAGAGAGCGTCCGCCATTAGCGGTAACTACCCCAAACCGGGCCGAGTCAGCTGGGTCAGGTGCTGAGTATCAGCCCTGGCTCAGTCCAATCTTTGCTGGAGTTTCCCAGCTAAATCAGAAAGAGAAGTAGGGGTGAGATAGGAAGAAAAAAGAAAGAAAAGAGGGAGAGGAAGAGAAAAGGGGAGAGATGGGGCTGCTGTGCATTCAAGTCTCACTGAGTCTAGCTGACTCGGTTTGAGTCATGTATTTGGGAGGATCCAAAACCTGTCTGATTGTAAGAACATGGTAGGGAAAGGAAGGAAACAAAGAAAAGAAAGGAAGAAGATAGAGGCAAAAGGTGTTGGGGGTGCTACTGAGTTGACTCAACTCAACTCGACTCGCTCGAGTCACAGGCATGGGCTGATGTGTTGGGCCGAGCCTTAGCCAAGTCTAGTTGGCGCTGAATTGCGCGACTAAAGTGGTGGCCATAATGGGGCTGCTGGAAACAGATCGGGATTGGAGCCCTGACTCGCTTTCGAGTCAACTTATGTAAGTCATCTTTGCTCCCCAAAGTAATTCATTTATTATGATTAGCCATTAACATGTTATTGATACTGGTGTTAATTATTAGATATTAGTAATAGATCATGCTATTTATTACCATCATACTGACTATTATTATCATGATAATTAATGTCAAATCCATTGTTAATGTTAATGGCGAGTTTGTGGTTAACATTGCATACATCAATTAACATTGTTACCTTCTCTATCCTCAATAGAATTGTTATTATTAGAAATGAATGACGGTTAGAAAATTATCTGTACTGATATTAGTTATTACATATAAGAATTATCATTATTACAATGTTAGTAATTTATTTTGCCGTTCTTAGAACATTGACGTTAGAACATACTATTTATCTTCATCAAAATGATTGTTAGTATTACGTTAGCTAATATTAGGAATATTGTTAATATTAACAATTGTTTTGGAAATGTTATGACTATTATTCATCGTAAGTTGTGGTTAGATAATTTACTATGATAGTAGCTATTGTTAAAATTCCTAAAAAATTAATAAGCAATTTATTCGATTACTTTTATTCATTCATTATTCCCTTTAATAATATCATTAATAGCCACACAAAATAGGGTTCAAATTTCGTAATCAAAACTTAGAATCTAAACCTAGGATTAAAACCTAATTCTACATCAAAACCCTAAAGATAAATAACTAAAACTCTAGGCTATGATCTTAAACCCTAGGTGGTGTGTAGAACCTGGATCTAATTGTACAAATATCTGATTTATGATAGGGATTGATTCTAAGGAAACAAGCATTCTCTAGCAACACTGGTAGGCGATTCAAAGTATAAGGTGATAATTCTTCCCCATTGAGCTTTTCATTTTCCCATTAGCTTAAGTTATAGTCTTATTGTAATTTATAACTGTTGTCTTCATTCTATAAATCACATGTGTTAATTGTTAGAATTAGGTTGCTACATCACATGCTTAATGTTTATCTTGTATATTTAATTTATGTTATTAGATTACTTGTGGATTGCTTTTGGAACTTAAACTGGTACATTAGTGGAAAACCCCTACCCATAATGTACACCCATACTTGGGATGTAACCCGACTGGTTATGATTGTAATGGACCTTCAGTTTAGTGGTTATTGAGTGGTGGTATATATGGATCATTAATGTGGGCCTACCATCAAGGGTTATTGTGTCCAAGTGGTTTTTAAGGATGGTCTTTATCGCATGGTGTTGATACTTGCCCTATGTGGCTTATTTGATATCTGCCCTAGGTGGCTTGTTTCGATATTGCCCTATGTGGCTTCGTTTTGATATTTGCCTTAGATGAGTTCAATGTTTTATTTTGTGCAACCATGCGATCGTAAGCCCCATATACTGAATATGATTGGCCACTAGTCGATCGGGATCCATTAAACATTTTAAGGTGGTAACCTCATGAGCTAGGGATGGTGGAATGGAACACTATGCCTGAGCTGTAGGCCTACATTGGGCTCTGAGCTCCCCGTAGTGACCTTTGAGCTTATTAAACCTGCTGGTTGTAAACGGACTAATAATGGTTGGGCTAATCATGCATTTTCATAGTATATGGTCTTTTCCGAGTAATTAAATTCCCCTTGGGCGATCTATGGTCTTTTCCAGGTGATTAAATTCCCCTTGGGCGATCTATGTTTTATGGTCTTTACCGGGTGATTAAATTCTCCTTGGGCAATTTATATATTATAGTCTTTTTCGGATAGCTGGTACTCCTCGGGCGTACCTTTGTGTATTTTTTCAGGTGACTAGTTCTCTTAGGATGACCCTTTATTTCGACAGCGGGAAGTGCATTCCCAGGTCGATGATGCATTCACGCATCCATGCATTTAATAAGACCGAATCATATATTGTCTTGTATGTTTTGCCATATTTTTATAACTATGCTTACCTAATATGACGGTGTGTAATCTTGAGGGGAGTTCACACTGAGTTGGCCACTCATCCATCGAATAAATATAACCGTACAGGTAGCACAGGTGGCTTAAGTGATTTTCAGGTTCGGGCTGATGAGAAGCCGGGTTCAAGTGCAAAGGTTGCATAACTATATCTACCAAGAGAAGTTGAGGAGTCTTGTGGCTCAAATTTACTTTCATTCTACTATTTTTCATGTATTGGATCATGTAGTTCTTATATTTGTAAATTTTGGAGACATTGGTTTGTATAAGTCATTATGGGCAGCTTCTTGTATATTTGAATTATAATAAAATTTTTCTTTATGTTAATTTGTCCATACTACGCTCATTTGCTTACTCTGATAAATTTTAAAAAAAAAACGTACACTCGAATTTGACCATCTTTTAAGGTTAACACTCGGGTTTTGGGACACGGGTCATGTACTCGGGTCCTGAAAAGTCGGGATGTTACAGTTAGACATTAAACCACTCGCTATTATTTACATATACCAATGGTATACTGTATTTTGAAATTGACAAAACTATCCTCGCTTTACCACACATCCAATCTCCCTTCGTTACGGTGAATTTACTGTAGGGCTGAAAGTCGAGTGGGTTCAACCCAATTGACCCTTGGCCAACTCGACATTAGGTTAGGCTCGGGCAGGATGTATCAGGTTGGGTTTCAAGCTTGGTTTGTACAAACACCAATCCGATAAAACTTAGGTCGAGCTCAGGTTGACGTCTCTAGTTGCCCGACCCAACCTGAACCTGATCGATATATAAGTTATACATTATAATTGAGTGTGGATCATCTGTGTTGAAGGCACAAGAAATTTCATTGCCGTTAGGCTTTATTGGTCCGCATCATTTCTGATGACTCAAGCTAATAAGATACACTGGATTTCTCTCTCCCAAATAGATTGCGTGCTACACAATACGATTTTTAAAGGAGTAGTTGTCCTATATTTTAGCTCGTTTGTTTAGGAAAAAACAAAGTTATTTATGATACAAAAAACTACATATATAATTAATAAAATTATAGGTACAAAAAATAAGACGTGTATTGAAAATATAATAGACTAATTTAATAACAAAAATATTAGCATGTATCAACCCCACCAACCCGACCGAGCCCACTTGGGTTGGGCTTGGGTTGAAAATTCCTAACCTGAGGTTGAGTTGCGTTGGGTTAGGGTTGAGGTATAGGAACCTTGGGTTGGGCTAGGGTTGTGCACCAACCCGACCCAACACACCCGACTTTCAGCCTTAATTCACATTCGTGCCACCCTAACTCCCAACCATTCATCAACTCCCACATGATCGATTAAGGGGACAATTAATGAATTTTCAAATCTAAATCATTTAAGATCCATATTTCTTTTAACAACAATCATTCTTATAATTAGTATAGCCCATCAGATGATCAAATCCATCTAAAATTTCAGATGAGATTTTAAATATATTATAGAATTCGCATAGATGGCGTAGATCAGATTTGATACATCTAATGATTCATTGATCATATAGGACAAATTTAAGTCATCCATTGACATTACAAAATCTCATATTGACAATGGGTTAATAGATTGCTTAGATCCAGATCATTTATGTTTTTTAAAAAAAACTTATTCCAGGTACAATAAGTACGATCATAGCGTTTCATCCTTATGGCCTATCAAACGGACAAATCCACCAATACCTTTTAGATACTAATTTAGATCTATTCCAAAATAAGCATACGTAGTGGGGATCTAATCTGATCCGTCCGATCACCATTTTAAGATCTAAGGTATAAATTATTTTTATGGTTAAATCTTATAAAAATGGTCCATCCATTGATCAAATTGATATGAAATTTAAGGCAATTGTATCTTTTGGCGCTTGGGATCAAATGACCCGTTCAGATCTATCTTAACACAGTCAGATGCAAGTAATTAAATCTTTTTCCTAAAATACTATTGTCCATGTTATGGGGAAATTTGGGCTGATCCAATAAGGGCCGACTTAAGCAAACTGAACCAATGAGTAAGACCACGGAAGGACAGTGCTATATCAGAGTTGACTAAACTACCAGACTATGGCTCCACAACTAGGGTTCTGGAAGAGAGGAAGGTTGGATCAAATGACCCATTCAGATCTATCTTAACACAGTTAGATGCAAACAATTAAATCTTTTTCCTAAAATACTATTATCCATGTTATGGCGAAATATGGGCTGAGCCAATAAGGGTTGACTTAAGCAAACTGAACCGATGAGTAAGACCATGAAAGGACAGTGCTATATCAGAGCCGACTAAACTACTAGACTAGGGTTTTAGAAGAGAGGAAGGTTGTGCCCCTTGGCCGACTTGGGTTCTCGTCCAGAGAACTACGGCCCTGGATCATCCAACTTGAGCCCTCGTCCGAAGAACTACGGCCCTGGATCGGCCGACTTGAGCCATTGTACGAAGAACTACGACCCTGGATCAGTCGATCCGAGCCCTCGTTTGAAGAACTACACCTTGGATCGACTGACTCGAGCCCTCGTCCGAAGAACTATGGCCCTGGATTGGTCGACTCGAGCCCTCATCTAAAGAACTATGGCCTTGGATCGTCCGATCCGAGCCTTCGTCCGAAGAACTACAGCCCTGATGATCCGAGCCTTCGTTCGAAGAATTACAGCCCTGGATCATCTGATCCAAGCCCTAGTCCGAATAGGAACTTGGCCGAAGATCACGTACGGAGCTTAGCCCAATAAGTCATATGAGAGGAAAATCCGGAACATGATCTACATGATAACGGTCGATATCTCCGAGTGCACAATGCCAGCTTGATGGACGAGATCGTGCCGAGTTTAACGGCATTGTAATGACTCAGAAAATCCCATACAAAGGCCCGAGTACCACCTCAGGCAGAAATCACTCAGACCAAATCCTTTGAAAATTAGACAAGGATTACCTAGTGATAAACTAGATTACATACGAAATTCGCACTAATCGCTTTAAATATGATCTGCAAGGCCCAAAACTTGTGGAATCGTTAATGCTACATTACCCTAAAATCTAGGATCAATCTCATTACCCGTTCACTCTCGGGAGCATCACGAAACTCTGTATCAAATCTAGACCGCACATCGAAAATTCAAATAATATGAAGTTATAGAATTAGGACCGCCTTGTTGGGCTTGACAACCATCTTGGAAGTCAAAACCAGATAGTGTTCCATGACTATTCGCTTGAGCCTGTAGCGAGGAGTGTGAGAACACTTGGAAATCAAATCTCATTTAAGTAATCTGAGACTTGTTACTTGCAGGCCTGATATAAGCAATCAGACCGTCAAAATCTGATCCAAATACACCTTCGGATCAGGAGAAATTTCATATACATGGCAGTGTACTTGAAATCCCCGATCGAGTTTCAGTGACCTTTGAACTGAAACTGGTCTGCCATGTGCGATTTGAGAATCCGACTGGAACGAAAACTTAACTCCACCTAGATCTAAGGTTGGTGAGCTTAAGTCCGACCGCACGCAGAAAAGGGGCCTCCAGAAGTGCTCCGTTGAGACGGAACAGACCCACTTTAGTTATAACCTAAGTATACCTTGACCTTAGGTCTATTTCGGTGATGTTTTAGGCTATATAAGGACCTTAAACACTCTCTCATTCTCACCATACGAATTTGAGAAAACCCTAGGAGAGAGAAGAGAGAAAGTGTGAGAGAAGTGGGAGGATCTCCCTGATACTCTACCCTGCCGCTATCTAAGCTTAACCATCCCGATTTAATCGCTTTTCCGGCGATTCCGACTTCATTTCTAGGTAAGAAAACCCTAACCCTAATCTGATTTAGGGTTTCAATTGATTCAATTAGCGAAATAGCTAACACTACTTGTGCTTTAGGTTGTTATACTGTCGTGGAAGAAGACTTAGCATTCCTACCAAATTTATTACGCTTCTACGTCATAAGGTGCGGACTTTAGACATATAGGTTATGGTTTTCAACGATTTCAATGTCAGATAATGATAGATTCATGATCTGGGTGTTATTGTACATGCACAATCCGATGTTCGTTTTGTGTTTCAGTTGCGTATGCAAATTATGGCATATTGTGTATTCTATATATTTGTAAAAAATACCGTATACGTACAAATTTTGAAAATGTGGTTGCCATGATTAATTACTGTATGAATATGCTATATATGTGTATAATACTTACTTGGCGAAAGGATTCGCCCTAATGCATGTTTTGCTAGTATACGCTATGTATGTTAAAAGAGTGTATTATAAGTGTTTGTGAAAATGTTTGTAAGAGTAAGTACTTAGCTGATAGTGCTTTAGATAGGCGTTGAGATAGGATTCTCAACTACCTTAGAGATGTATATGATTTCCTCCATGCAAGTTGTTTAATTTAATCGATCACTTATAAAATGTATGTGTTGTATTTCCTGTTTACATTGTGCTTTATAATATGCTTGTCAACATGTTTGAATCACTTGTTAATTATGCTTTGCCACTATACATGCTTCCTGGTTATGGATTGAATGTGATTGGGGCTATGATTTAGTCCAGACGATCGGTAACAGACTTGAGTTCGTGGTTGAGATTCATTCCGCCATGTAGGATGTGTTTGACGAACCCGAGTCGTACTTCGGTTGGCGACAGTGGCTAGGCCACGCGAAGTGTTTATGCACTTCATGTCGTTCAGTTGGTTGTGCGCTCGTGCTAGTCGAGCTCGTCAAGTTACCCGATCTGTCTAATGTATGTTCACCATACTTGGACGCTACTTCTTAAACCTAAGGTACCAAACTTACCAGTGTAATCCCGTTAACCTTGGTACCTCGATCCGCTAAGACTCATAAGCCAGGCATGGTGGTATGGGACACCGTGGTCGAGCTGTCAGCCTATGCTGGGGCCACGAGCCTCCTCGTAGTGACCATTGAGCAACCAGACTCGTGAGTCGAATAAGGTGGTATGGGACACTGTATTCTAGCTGTCAGCCTACACTGATAAGGTGATGGGGGAGTGGTGTAATGATTCCGTGTAACAGCCCTGGCAGCCTTTTGTAGTGACCTCGAGAGTACTCTGAGTCTACGTAGAGGCGACGACCCTTCCGTAGCAACAAGAGTATAAACTAGGCCTGTATTGATAAGGTGATGGGGGAGTGGTGCAACGATTCTGTGTAATAGCCCTAGCAGCCCTTGCAGCGACCTAGAACCACACTATCGTATGAGATTATCTAGGATTGACGACCCTAGAATGGATCATTGTTTGGGAATGATATAAGGAAGGTACCTCAGTTTCCCAATCCTGATGTTTGAAAAGGACTAATAACAACTCGGTAATCATGCTCATCATCGCACTGCATGTGCCTAGAAGATGTGGAGCACTGAGGGATGAACGCATGCCGCGAACGTAAGATGGTGCCGTATGAGGGAGCATTGGCGAGGGGATGCATCATGACAGCATTTTATACTTGCATTAACAAGAGTACTTAGGATTGTTGATTGTGCTGATTTATCATTACTGCTTGACTATTCTGATAACATGTTAACCTATGCTTTATTGTTCCACTAAGTTAGCTACTCACTCCTACGTTACGGGACAGTGTTCTGGACACTCACCAAACTCTGTCTTAAATGCAGGTAGCGACGAGACACAGGAGGCTGACCCTGATTACTACGATGACCAGGATGAGTTCTCCTTCATGCAGTTCTCTAGAGGCTTCGCTTAGGCCATTCAGATGACGGGGCTAAAGGGTTTATCATTATAGTTGTACTACTTTTGGAAATTTGATTTTGAAACTAATACATATATATGGTGACTCAGTAAAGTGTTCATACTCTGGAGACCAATTGTGACCGTTTTAGTTTTATATATATTTATATACATCTTTCAGTCTTCCGCTTGCATTTTATATTTTGACCTGGAGTATGAATTACTATTTTGGTATAATCCCACTCATGATTAACGCGCTAACACAGACAACATTCAATCATAAGCATTTATGTTGCATAAGTAATGTTTTGGAACTTGGGTGTGGAGTTGCTACTCGACCCCCGATTTTCAGGGCGTTACAGGCATCGACCCTCTCGATCCTACCTACTCAACGTGTGAAAGATATGATGAGTTGATGAGGTTCGGATGATATCGAATGGACCAACTCTACTGACACAGCCCTGGCTCACCGAATGCTGAGTCCGACCGAGAATCATATCTCCAGAGCAGAAAAGCAGGATCATCCGTGTAACACCCCGTACTTTCCAGTACTCGAGTATTACCAAGAGGACCTAGATTAGTGTAAACACGAATCTAACTTAGTTAAACGTTCATCTACATTATAGTCTAAATCAGACCAATATGAGTAATCCCATCCATAGATAGGGCTATCCAACTGTTCATCAATGCTTAGATGATCAGCGAACCTTATTAAAGATAAATCTAGCCATTCAGCATCAACATATGACCCAACAATGTCCCTTTGATCGATCTAACGATTGAATTTCCTAGTTTGACCATCAAACTTTACAATCAACCATAAACCTCGCGAGCAATATATGTGCCTGAGATGTGGACACATGGCTCAATATGACATTATTATTTAGGACTCTTATAAAAGGCAGGTCCTACAAATAAATAAGTAAATAAGCAAATATCTATGTATGCACATATACTAATAAGGCGAGATGAAATAAATAAATAACATTATCGTAGACTTTAATGACACTGAGAAGGGTGGACCACTTACACAAATCACAGGGAAGTAGAAGAGATTGTAGAAAATAATAATAATAAAATGATAATAAGGTTATTAATGCATACTAGGACATCTAATCCCTAAGAAGAAATCTAACCGTTGGATTAGCGTGAATCATTAGTTGTCCGTGAGATCACAAGTATGGCCCACTTAAAAATTAAAATGATTTTAATTCTGATCAAAGCCCTATAAGGGCTGAATGAGTAAATAAATGGTACTGATTAAGGTAAGACCCACATAAACAACTTTAAAATAAAATAAAATAAAATAATAGTAATGATAATAATAATTATAACAATATTAAAAACATTGTAATTAAGTATAATGTGTATTAGGCCACTCGATCCACAATCCGGTCACCACTTTGATGTTAAGTGATCCCTACGACCATTTCGCTCATAATCGAATTCGGAATCATCCGACCACTAGACTAACGAGAAACCACCATTAGGACTACAGATCGAGTTGAGGGCCTCACCTAAACCTTAGATCTGCCTGATCTTTTTGTCAGAAGGTCTAATTAGAGCTTCTAGGGGGAATGAACGGAGTGGATTTATCACAATCATCATGGTCGACCCCACCTCAGATCGTGAGTGCACGGCAGGGATGCGCGCTCACGGTGCACCATTCCAAGAAAACCAGTCAGAGCTTGCTGACCCGAGAGTTTTCCAAAAATGGGAGAGATTCCCGCCCGTGGCTGTTCAAAAGAAACGCACTTATGTTTCCTCTCTCGTGTTTGATCTGTGCGTGGGTCACCATGTCATCCCAAATGAGAGATCCGGACCTTTCATCTGATCAAGGAGGTGGGCCCGAACAGATCCACACCGTCCATACACACCCTGGCATCCGTGCACATGCACAACCTCAAGCAAAATCCCGCACGCGTGAGGCTGTCTGGCTAAAAATGGAAAATTTTTGTTTATGTTTCCTCTTGCTAGCTCGATGATCTGAGTGTGGAGAATTCCTCTTATCTCATATGTCCATTTGATGGCATCTCGACCATCCATTGCTTAGGGTTCGCAAAACCACTACAGGTTTTCTTCTTACCCACCAGATTTGAAAACTGTTTCAGCTATAGCAAATCCAGACCATTTATTTCCAATCTAATGGCTCTGAGATGTTAGGACGAGCAAATATAGGAGGGAGGATTGAGCAGCAACAAGATCCAAATCCATTCCTTGTGGCTGCACTCGAAACCGGTTGTTTCTCCCTCCATCTGAACCCACCGGTCAAATGATGCAGGAGCTTCATTCCTTCTGTTCCTGATGCTTCCAGGGACCAATCTAAACCAGCCCATGCGCGCAGTCAGAAAGAAGAAAGAAGCATAGGGGAAGAATCCGTCATTGACACCCAGTCATCTCCCTTATTTGGAGTTACACCATGTCATCGCGATTTGGGGCGATGCCTGTTCAAGTCTGGACCTTGTGAAGGTCTAGAGAGTAGAGAGAAAGGAAGATAGACAGAAAGAAAATAGAAAGGAAGAAGAGAGGAAGAGAGGGTGGGATTGAGCTGGTGCCGCACTACACCATGACTCGCTACCGAGTCAATTCGAACGAGTCAGATCGTTCCTGGGCATGCATGCGGTTGTTTTTGTTGGACCTCTAGTAGAAGGAAAGAAGGAAGAAAGGAGGAAAATAGAAGGAAAGGAAGAAGAGAAGAAGAAGGAGTGGGTGCGTAGTTGCACCAACTCAAACCGAGCCGAGCCTGACTCGCTGCTGAGTCATGGACTCGAGTCAGGCCGAGTTTTGAGCCATTCGAGCCACTGTCCGTGTCTCCCTCCACCGACAGCCCCTGAGTGAACGAGTTGGACTCAATCCAGTTGCTCAGAAGGCTTCTTAGTTAGGTTCGAACTTATGCCACCTTAATTCTCGGTTGATTTCTAAAACTAGATTGAGTTAACTCGGTGGTATAGTCGCTGAGTTTAGCAACTTGTATTGCAGCGATCGGGTTGCTCCAATGGTATTTCGAGTTGTGGGTTAACTCCTCCAATGACATCCTACTAGGACCGACCCTGACCTTTGGAGTGCAATCGAGAACCAAACAGATGGGTTCTTTGACTCACTGAGTCATCAAACCGGTGCCACACTGGTTGGAAGCAACTCAGTTTGGGGCAGAGTTCCACTCGGTTAGGCGAATAGTACCAAGTTGGGATCAGCTTGAGTGGGTGCCTTGCAGAGTCAACTCAGTTAAAGCAACCAGATTATCATTGTTTGGCTTGTTGACTAAGACTCTAATGATACCTTCACATGTTTAGCTAGTTATTTTAAATGAAATTACAATTAGTAGATAGTTGTATTTTACATACCATCCCTAAATATTATCATGATAGCAGATCATAATATTAATTATCATCATAATTATTACTATTAACATGTTACACTAATATTAGTTATTATGAATGAAACTACCATTAATGATATTAGCATGGTATCCATCATTTGAAAACATTATCTTTAATAATAGATTATACTATTACAATTTTAGTACTAATGGTCACAAGTATTAGAGGTATCATTAATGTTAAACTATAACTAACCATATTATTATATTGTATTTAAGTTACACGAACATCATAGTTCAAATCCTAGAATCTAAGCATCTTACTAAACTCTAAGATGAAAACCTAATTCCATGCCAAAACCCTAAAAATAAGTAAAGTGAAGCCCTAGGCTATATTAACCTTGGCCATAGATACTTTGTAGAATACTGATCTCACATAAAATTCCACCCTTCACGGTAAGGTCCGATTCTAAGGGCACAAGCACTTAGCAACACTAGAAGGTGATTCAGTTTATCAAGTGATGATTTATTCCCCTTGAGCTTTCCATTTTTCCATTAGCTTAAATATAGTTTTATTTTAATTTAAATTGATAATTGATATCTCCATCTTATAATCACATGTGTAATTGTTGGAATCAAATTGCTAGGTTTCATGCTTAATATTTATCCTGCATATTATATCATGCTTGTGGATTACTTATGGAACTTAAACTAATACATCAGTGAGAAACCCCCACCAATAAATGTACACCCATACTTGGGATGTACCCGACTGGTTGTGATTAAAATGGACATTCGGCTTAGTGGTTATTGAATGGTGGTTTAAATTAATCAATGATGCGGGCCTACCATCCAGGGTTGTTGTGTCCAATGGTTTTAAAGATGGTTTCTTATCTCACAGTTTCGATATTGGCCCTACGTGGCTTAGTTTTACTAATCGCCTTATATGGCTTAGTTTTGATATTCGCCCTACGTGGTTTTGTTTTGGTACTTACCCTGGATAGGTTCGACGTTTTATTCTATACAACCCTGCGGTGGTAAGCTCCATATACTGCAATATGATTGGTCACTAGTCGACGGGTTTCCATTAAACATCTTAAGATGGTAGTCTTATGAGCCGGGTATAGTGGTATGGAACCTATGCCCGAGCTGTCGGCCTACGCTGGTGACAAGCCCCCGTAGTAACTTTAAGCTCATTTAAAACTAGCTAATTATAACTAGACTAATAATGGTTTGGCTAATCATGCAAACATGGCACAGACCAGCATCTATCGCTAACGTACGTGATGTACGATAGACAATCGTTACGCCGAACGTAGTATGCTTTCGCTGATGACTAGCCTCTGTTCGATTGGATGCTTTTCTCAGGTTGATGATTGCATGGGTGATGAGCCCACTGTCCGTACGGATAAGCATCCCCAGGGCGATGATTGCATTCACACATCCATGCATCTAATAAGACCTGCATCGTGTATTGTTTTATATGCTTTGCTTTGTAACTATGCTTACCTAATGCGACGGTATATAATCTTGAAGGGAATTCACACTGAGTTGGTCACTCATCCATCAAATATATAACCGTACAGGTAGCACAGGTGGCTTAATTAAGTTTCAAGTTCAGACTGATGAGAAGCAGAGTACCACTGTTGAAGATACATGATTGTATTGTCAAGAGTTGCTACATGGTTTTACAGTTCCAGATTTGTTATATTTTGCTTGGGTTACATGTAACATAATTTCACTTGTAATTGTAAGTTTGGGACATTTGTTTGTATAAATCATTTTGGGCAACCTCTTGTACATTCTAAATAAAATACAAATTTTTCATTATGTTAACTTGTCCATTATACGCTTATCTGTTAACTCTGATGATATATATATATATATATATATATATATATATATATATATATATATATATAAGAATTGGCTCTTTATAAGTTAACACTCGGGTTTTTAGAAAATGGGTCGTATACTCGGGTCCTGAAAACACGGGGCATTACAATCTATTTGCCTATGGGCTCAGGTCGACAGGTGAGGTCCGAGTCACGAAATGAACTCGGACAGGAATAGTCAACGACATTAATGAGCGGACCCAGTAATGCATGGCTAGTGGAATATCCGGTGCACGATCTCCGGGTAACCGACAACGATCACTCATCCATAACCCTCGCGTGATGGCAATGACCGTGCCGAGATTATCGAACACATCCATCGCAAACCCACAAGTATAAATACCAGAGAAACTCATTGCAACAGGTACGCAATATCTCGCACCCCCACTCTACTCTACATAACATAGACCCAGTTTCCCTAGCCTAACTTTGGCATCGGAAGGTCCCCTGCTTGAGTTAGGGTCTCCTTTGTCTACTGTTATGTGCAGGACCAGGGTTCATCCTGAGCACGCCGGGCTCGCCAGAGAGGTCCAAATTCTTGCAACAACAGTCCATATATGAAATTATAAATAATCTCTTTGTTAAATTTCTATACGCATATATACACTGATCGTGTGAATGATCTACACCATCTATTGCATAGATCGAGAAGAGATGAACAAAATAACAAAAAATATAAAAAGATCTAAGGGCCGGAACTTACTTGATCAAGCTTTCCTAGAATCTCCAATCTTTTTTTCTCTCTCCAGAATTTGAAATGTTTATGGCATTTAACAAAAAGTTATTATTACTGCTCCAAGAATTGATTCGGAGAATTTGAAATCTTTGTAGCATTTGATAAAAAGTTATTATTACTTCTCTAAAAATCGATCCTCCAAGCTCACCCACAATCCTTGTAGCATTTTTTATTTTTTATTTTTTACTTAGCATATTAGTACATGCCCATTATCAGTACACTCCACTGTTAGCCACCCCTACTAGGCAATCGATCCCAAGACCTCAAGTGTTGAAACGAGGTATCTCCACTCAGTCTACCAGTTGAGCTATGGGTCAGGGTGTACAACCTTTGTTGCATTTAACTATTTATTTTAGTTCTAAATGTACTAAAATTCAAGGTCGATACAGTATATCTATGTCATCCATCCATTTTTCCGGCCCATTTTAGCTAATGATCTAAAAAATTAATCAGATCAAATTCTCACGTGGACAACACCACGAGAAACTGTGATGACTAAATGCCCACCATTAAATACTTCTTAGAACCTACTATAAGCATATCTGTAACGTTATTTTTCCATCCGACCTGTTGATACGGCCAACCATATTCGGATGAAGGTAAAATATATACGAACAGCAGCTTGGTCCAAAATTTTTGTAACCTGCATAAATATTTTAATGACTATTTACTTCTTTTTTATCAGATCATATGGTGGGTCCCATTTTGATACGGTCAACCATATCCGGATGAAGGTAAAATACAAACAGCAGCTTAGTCCAAAACTTTTGTAACCTACATAAATCTTTTGATGACCATTTACTACTTTTTTTTAACAATGGTATTATCCACCAGATATTTGTGTCTGCTTAATTTTTCGTATAGCATTGTAAAGTAATAATATGAGAAAATGGATGGACATCGTGAATATATAACACATTCATCAAAGTGGGTATCATTTGGGTAACACCTAATCCACTTTCCAAAGTTTTAGCCTGAAATGCATTCACACCAACTCGGTGCAACGGGTACCCACGTTTTGGATCTGATAACGGGACGCGGATTGCGTCCTACGCACCCCCCCCCCCCGGGATGGTAATCTGTCCGGGCAGGGCTCTATGGGCCCACTATGATGTAAGTATTTTATCCACTTCATTCATTGTTTTTCTCAAATCATTTTAACATATGATCCTAAAAATGAAGAAGGCCTACAACTCCAGTGGACCACACCAAAGGAAGCTTCGGTGATAATGAGACCCACCATTGAAACCTTTCTAAGGTCCACCGTGATATATTTTTACCATCCAACATATTCATAAGGTCATGTAGACGTGGATGAAGTGAAAAAACAAATATCAGCTTGATCCGAAACTTCTCTAGCTCCCAAGAAGTTTTTAATGGTGGACATTCAATCCCCACTTTGTAATCCACTTAATCCTTGTACCTGCCTCATTTTTTTGGATCATACCTTAAAACGACCTTAGAAAAATGATGAAAGGCGTGGATAAAACACTTACATAACGGTAGGCCCCACAGATCCCTACTGTAATACTCCGTTTCTTTTAAACGGTGGGTTCCACTGTTGCCTTTGGTGTGGCCCACATGAGCTGTGGATGGCCCTCATTTTTGAGATCATGCCCTAACTTTGATGGGCAAAAATGATGAACAGTGTAGATCTATCACATCATTTTTGTGGGGCCCACTCTCTAAAAAAAACACAAAGCAAGTGACCAGCCCTTCTCCTCCACGACTCTCTCTCTCTCTTTTGTTGAGATGTGGAGCCACATCTGGGACCGCCTTCGACCGGTCGTAGGTACTATTCGACCAGTCGTAGGGGTCGATTCGACCGATCGTGGCCTGCACGACTCAAAGTCCAGCGAGCACCAAATTTTGGAGTTTGAGGTGCTCGACCGGTCATAGGGGTCTCACGACCAGTCGTGGCCTCGACTCGACCAGTCGAGGTTACGCAAATTTGTTCCGCGATTTTGCGTGGATTTTGTGTCGCAAGTCCTTCCGCAACTAGGATGGGGAAAGGGGAGTTTCCTAAACGATAAATAGCGGTTCCTAGGCTTTTCTAGTGTAATGAGATGCGTTGGAAAACAAACGGAAAGTTATTTCTAAGGTGTGGGCTAAGGGATTTCCATGTTCTTCCAAGGGAGAGGTTAGTATATTGCCTTGTAATCATTGTTCTTCATAGTGGAACTTTGCATCCGTGGTTTTTTACCCTAGATTGGGGTTTTTCTACGTATATCTTGTCTTGTGGTTTGTTGTGATTGCTTTGATCTATTTCTAGTTTATATTTCTTCCTGTTTATCATTTGTGGGTGAGGGCTGAGATTGGATCTAGGCTCACTGCATTGTTGGCGTGCTGCGCAACATCTTTCCCACTTCTCCGCGGTATGGTTGCGGATGTGAACCCATCTACCATGCATGCCATCATCATGGTGGGACCCAATCCTCTATCTAAACCACCAACTCACCGGACATTATTTTTATTCCATATTTCTCATGCTATCTATTGAAAACCATAGAGAAAATCATAAAAGAAAGATTGTGAGAAGAAAAAGAGGATTTAGAGAACGGAGAGTATCCATGAGGGTTCAACATTGAGTTCATGACTCACTGACTCAATCCCCAATGATGCGTTGTCGGTTTTTCCAGTATCCCTTGCAACTATTCTAGAAAGAGGTCCTGAGTGGTGGTAGCGTATACCGAGCCGTTCCACCAAGTTGACTGAATCTACCGAGTACAACTCAGCTCGCCAAGTACGGGCTAATCTGAAGATCCTTCTATAACATCTGATTTTTTATGGAGATGGACGCATTTATATGAAATTCTACTTCCCAAGTCGGGTCGAGTTCGAAGTTGTTTAATCCAAGTTAATACTCGTAGAAATCAGCATCGCTTCAGATTATTTTCCTCTCATCACACAATTTTTTCCATAGCAGGTAGGTGATCGTTCCCTATTAAAAAATTCATAAGTAATTTCCTTATATAATCTAGACATTGAGATATTCTTTATTTGACTGAATCAATGTAAATATTATTTTTTTTTTCTATTTAATATTATCTAGTGGTAATAATGAATATTCATTATGTGAACATAGACACTATATCTATCATATTTCCTTGTAAGTTAGATGCATTTTATGTAAACTATTTTTTTATGCAATGATTTTTACGGGTGCTCTGCCCAAGGTCATTCCCGAAATGATCAGCACGACACGGGTGCTCTGCCCAGGGTCATTTCTAAAAGGATCGGCACGGGTGCTCTGCCCTGGGTGATTCCTTAAAATGATCAGTACAAACGGGTGCACTGCCCTGAGCTTTTGTCCCTAAAAGGTTATATCGGTGCTCTGCCGAGGAGTCATACCCTGAAAGGATCAACACCGGTGCTCTGTCGTGAGTCATCCCCTAAAAGGATCAACACACATGAGTGTTTTGCCCACTCCAAATCTTAGTATTTTTTAGAAAAGCTATGTTTAACAATTTATTCATTTCATATTCATGAATGTCAAATTATTAACTATGATTTTACATCCAATGTTCGTCTTATTTTGATTAATATGTCGAGGTTAAATTTGGTAATATTTGTGAGACTTTCAACTCGGGATTGATGTGATCTTATTGAGTTGTCAACTCATTATGTTTTAACCATTTCAGGTTATGAATATTTTGAAGATGCAGGGTACTACTATTAGTAGTGGAGCATGAAATGTGATTGGATGCACGTGGCATGTCATTCTACATAGGATAAATTTTATTTTATTTTAGAACTCTGAATGTAGTAATGTTTGGCTTAATTTTCTTACTTCAAGTTAAATAATTATACATCGATGTAATAACAGATTATGTAATTAGTTATTTTAGTATGTGTTTGGATTTTAAAGTTTTGGGCTATGGTGGGAGAAAATGAATGCATATGAAATTGTCATACTTTATCTTTTTATTTATTTTTATTTATTTTATATAGGTCACGGGTCTGGAATTCGGGTCCTGGACACACCCTATTCGGATACCCGAATTTTGGGGCGTGACACCTACCCTGATGGATTACCTGGGGGGGGGACCTCACATGTTGTATAGTCGGGTACGTACTCATTGTGTGAGGACGAGCACCGACGCTCCTCCATCTCCTAGTTGTATGAACGGTTCAAATGAGATTAAAGTTACATGGCCCCACAATGATGTATTTATTATATCTACACCGTTCATCCATTTTTCGAGATCATTTTAGAGCATTAGAAAAAAAGTGAATCATGTCCAAGGCTCAAATGGATCACACCAAAAATAGCAGCGAGGATAGTGATTTTCACTGCTAAAACATTCGTAGGACGTTTATTTTCCATCCAATCTGTTAATAAGGTTAAAAATACATGTTTGAAGAGGAAAAACAAATTTTATATTGATCCGAAACATCTGTGACCCTAAAAGGGTTTCAATGGTAGACGTTCAATCTCCCACTTCTTTTAGCAATGTGGTCTAATTGATCTTTAGATTTGTCTTATTTTTTGGCATAAACGAGCTCTCCAAGTGGATGGATGGTTTGGATATAATATATACCTCATGATAGGACCCACAAAACTTGCTGGCGTCAATACACTAGCTATATAGCTGGTGTGTGGTACACTAGCCAATCCGCTTCCCAGCGACCGAGGGAAAGGATGAGAAGTCAGTCGAATGCATTTCCTCTTCGTTGGGTCCTTTTTTTGGCTTTTGTTCTGGTTTTTTTTTGTTCTGTTTTTTGTTTTTTTTTTTTTTTTTTCTCGTAACGTAGCATAACACTCGGTGTAGGTACCGCTGAATGAGATATCTGGGCCCACCATAGTTTAGGTGTTTTATCCACTCCGTCCATCCATTTTTCAGAATCATTATACAAAGTAAATCAAAAAATGAGGTAGATCCACATCTTAGGTGGACCACACAATAAGAACTCAATGGTGATGATTGTCCACAATTAAAAACTTATTGGTATGACAAAAGTTTTGGATCAAGCTGATATATATGTTTTCCCTTTTATCCAAATATGTGTGACCTAATCTAATGGTTAGATGGAAAATAAACATTAGAGGTGTCTTGGAAAGTTTTTAATGGTGGTTGTTAAACGATGGCCATTGTTTCCTATGGTATGGTCTTGACATTTAGTTCTACTCCATTTTTATGATTTTACTATAAAATGAGATGAAAAATTTAATGGACGGCATGGATATCACTACACCAAAATATCAATTTTAGAACGGAATAGTATTTTGGTTCTGGAACATGACTTAACGTTTTAAGCCGTTTTGATTCAAATCTGACGGAAACCGCACTGCAACGGGTATATATAAAAGCAAAAAAAAAACCCTGTTATCTCATTCGACCCATTTCCTCTCCCCACCGCCAACTCTCTCTGCGCCTCTTTCTCCCCCTCTCTCTCTCTGCGCCTCTTTCTCCCCCTCTCCCTCTCTGCTCGGTCTACCTCTCAGCCTCTCCCTCTCCGCTCGATCTCTCTCCCCCTCTTCACTCTCGAACCCTCTCCTCTCCCTCTCCGCTCGATCTACCTCTCCCTCTCCCTCCCTCTCCCTCTTTTATTTTTTCTTTTCTTTGGTCCAGCACATTAAGGATAATTATGCAATATCATTATGCCGATTCGAGAAGATTAGAGGTTTCTTCCCGATCCAGTTTGGAGGAATTAGGGTTTCGATCCGATCTGGGCTCAGAAATCCTAATTCCTCATCGTCCGAAGGTTCAACCCCGTGAATTTCTTCTTTCTAGGGTTTGTAGATCGATTCAGAACGCCGTTTCCTTGTAATCCAGATCGGAATATCGAAAGAGTTAGGGTTTCTGATGGATTCAAGCAGAAGAGCTGTGGAATCTTGCTAGAGATCTCGGATGATTGATGGTGTGACATCAGATGAGGACAAGGTCGCTCATATTTACAAATCAGAGGAGGTTTGCGAGCTTCTGCGATCTTCGCATGTCAGCATCGTGAAAGAAGTTTCCAAGTTTATCTTCAAACGGCTTGATCATAAAAGTCCGATGGCCAAGCAAAAGGTAAAATCTCCTGTTATTCTGATTTTCCTTCGATAATTTCCTGCTTATTATTTGGTCTTATCCTTAGGCCTTTTCATGTCAAAAATTTATATATCAGATGATTTGTAGTTGATGTTGTTCCCTTGTAGATCAGTAATTGAATTTTCAATTTGATTAATTAAAGCAGCAAAATTCAGATTTTCCTTTTTACCTTTTTGCATTATGCATTTAGTTTTCTGACAGTTACGCTGAATCTGGAAATGATTTGGTATAAACAATGAAATATATGATGCTTGGCCTGAACTAGTAATTTTTCAGCTCAGGGTGGCATTGGGGTGGGGCCCACCTTTCATTTAATCTAGGCATTATACTTGATATATTCAATATCAGGTCCAGCACTTGTGGTACGTTATACCCTATGCTTCAAATTAAACATAGGCCATTTATCTGTCTATGGCTGCATGCTGTTGGGCTGGCTTTTGCAGGAAGGCCTATGTTTTGGCATGGTGTACAGGTCTTCTACCCATCTAGCGGGTGAGTAGAGTAGTGGTTGTTTGCTGCACATCTGGGATCAATTGAAACAAATTCGAGTTTTTTTTTTTTTCGGCTTCCAAGTGGGTGATGCAGCTGGGTTAAAAAAGGTTTCATGGTGAAGTTCCTCAAGAGATTGGCCATTTGTTTCGCTTACAGTATCTCTTTCTAAGCAATAATAGATTCATGGGAGAAATTCCAGCAAATCTCACCCACTGTTCAGAACTCAAAAGTCCTTTCTCTTTACAAGAACGAGTTCACAGGGAGTATTCCAATTGAGTTATGCTCTCTATTGAAACTCATCAGGTGGAGCGTTAGTAAAAACAATCTTACAGGAAGCATCCCACCTTCACTTGAAAACCTTTTGTCTCTCACTTTCCTTCAACTCTCATATAATAATCTGGAGGGCAGCATACCAGGTGAGCTCAACCGGTTGGTAAGCATAAAGCTTCTTTCATTTGGTTTCAATAAACTATCAGGTACTATTCCACCCCAGACATACAATTCCCAGAAAACCTCACTAAGCTTACCTTGGTATACTCCTATTTAGAGAAAGACCGACTGCCGAAGCTGAAGAAGCTGCCAAACCTTCGCATTCTCAGATTGCTTTGGTCTTCTTATAGGGGAAAGGAAATGGTTTTTGCTTCACAAGGGTTTTTTGAACTCGAATCCTTACATCTTGAAGGGTTACATAAATTTTAGGAGTGTGAAGTGAAGGAAAGAGCTCTGCCAAGTCTTTTACATATACGGATCAATTATTGCCAGCAATTGAAGAAGCTTCCGAAAGGACTACATTACTTGAAGACCCTCAAGAAATTGGAGTTGTGGAATATGCCTTCATTATTCAAAGCAAGGCTCCAGCCAGACAAGGGAGTGGATTGGTCTAAGACTCTGCGCATACCCTCTGTCAACATAAACTATATGGCGTAATTCTTAGCACTCGCACGCACTTCCTCTCCTTGGGAGAGCTACATTAGTGAGATTTCTTTCCCCTTTTCATTTTTATTTACCTGTTAATCCGTACTTGAAGTTGGTATAATCATATGAATTTTTTCTTTTTTAACTAAGAAAAATATGTAGTCTCATGAATTTTAAATTCTAGTTATATTCTTGAAGTAATTTATTTTTTTAAATGCTTTAAATTCTTGCTATGAAAATCTACTGCTAGCTACTCCATTCCTTTTGTGGTTTGTATATGTAAAGGAAGATAGTATTTTATATAGAACTCTACACGCCAACCGTTTGAAGAAATGCTTAACCAAGACCCTTTTTTGGAGAAACTGTGCTAGCAGTGGTCTAGTTTGACCTACACAAGTCGCTGTATGGTTGGATGAAACCACTGTACATCTATCTAGTTGACCCTTCTTTGATGGACCATTGTATAAATTCACATGGAATTCACAACTTTAATTGTTTGAAAGCCATTGATTGGATGGTCACCATCATCTTATTGGTTGTGAAAAACTATCAGTATTTTTGTAATTTTCTAGTAATTGGTAATGGAAGTTGTGAAAAACTAGTTGAATTTGGGTATTTTGCAATAACAATGAATTATTCATGTGTTTATCTACAAACCATATGTTTTTATGTGTATTCATAGATGTCCTGTTATTGGCATGGGAATCTTAAAAAAGAAGTGTAAATTTGTTTCCTCCATTAAGGAGAAAGAATGTTGGCTTTGCAAGGATGTTATGTTGGCATTTGTGCCATGGATTTCCTCTTCACATGAATGACCTCAACATTTCTCTATTGCGTCTGTTTAGTGTATCATAGACTCGACGATCAGGGATGGCTTTCTCAGTACACATGCCAACCTGGTAAGCGTGTCAAGCATATCAGCAGTGGATAAAAGGGACCTTCTTGTGAAGATGACCATGTGCAGAAATGATGCATGACAACTAACAAGGATCACACATCTATCTTCAATTGGCACAACTGGCGATTTTATTCAAACTACTGATACCTTTTTTGTGCAAGACCACCTTATGAGTGAGCCAGCTTGACTTTTGCATATGCTCTTCTTCTATATGACCATTTCTCTGTGTTCCCTTTGGTGGCTGTATTCTAATTTCTGGCTGTTCATAGAGAATATTGATAAGCCAAGAGGTTTGAATTTTGTGATAAGTTAATTCTTTCAAGTTGATATTGATTGAAAACAGTGATTTCCTATTCAGGATGAAAATTTATTCGCATTTGTAATGTCTACAATTTTACTAGCTTTCATTCTATTAGAACCTGACCCAAGTGGAAGTTTCTAACTATCCAATCTTTGGCCTCTTCAGTTGTTTATTGTTATATCCTTGACTGTTTATTTGTAATAATTGATCGATGGATTGGAAACTTCCAATCCAAAGGTGTCCTCCATCCACACTGAGATCCACTGGATTTTTTTGTGTGGATTGCCACCAACACCACTTTGGGTGGAATAAGTACATCATGATAGGTTTCCATTTATGTACTTCTATTTTGCTGATGAGTTGCTTTAGTATGAATAGTTGCACACCATTTTTAGGCTTTAACTAGAGATTTAATTGGTAATGTCTTGATTTTATTAGCGATGATTCTCAGCGCATTTGAGGTGTTTGATGAGAGAGTTTATACATGCATCATCAAGCCACTGCATAGCTTCCCTTGTGCAAAATTCAGGCCATCTGCTCAAGCCGATATGCCATACATCTATGTTAATTGCTCACTGTCCATTTCGTTTGCATACAGTTAGCTCACCTGACTTGCATGTGACCTGATTCTTACACCAAGGCGTAAGTTGCAGGTGAGGTTTCCTAAGCCCATATGTGCATGGAGCATTGCATGACCAAATGCAGCCACATGCACCAATGTAGCATAAGGGTGTGAGATAAGAGCTTTCCATCAAGTGGGTCGCACCTTCTAGAACTTCCGGCTCAAAATTGTGTTTCACTTCTTAGGTGGACCACTGTATACAAAACAAATGGATGTTAAGAAAAAGTTTTATTAGCCATCCATTTCTTTTGTATATTGTGCCCAACTTAGGAGCGAAGCTTGACTTTTGCATGTGGCTCTTCTATTGGAAAGCTTGGATCTTTTATGCATGGCTCATCTAATGAAAAGCTGGATCCCACACACATGTTTCATGTTCGGCTGCCAGTGGATGGTCACAAATCCACTGGCTTAACCTCTGTTTTTATGTGAACTTCATATGATTTTTGATTTGTTATAACAAAAATAGTAGCACATTGTTTTTTTTGCTTTTAACAGGAGATTTATTTTTCAGTCTTTCTTTTATAGGAGAAGCTAGTTGACACGTGAGGCAATTGGACGTGACATGGTAAATGATTGCCAATGAAAGTTAATGCATGAATGATACGAGATCTTTGGATTATATTTTCAAATTGTAGCAAGAGTTATGTAATATTTGACTTGTGATTATATTTGTGTTTGGATGTAATATGCTTATTTGAAATGGATGCAATTATTTAGAGTATAGACTTAAAACAGGCTCCACAATGCTTTATTGGAGAGTTTACTTGGAAAGCTGCTCATTATTTGTGAAAAATTCATGCTGGTTTGGTCATCTGGTGGGCCATGTAGCTATATACATCTATATATAGCAAACCTCTTCGGGACTCCGCCCTGCGTATTTCATTCTGATGAGATTCTTTCTCCTTTGGCAGTTGAAACCAGTTAGTGTGGTCATCGATTTCACCGACCCATCAATGGTTTATGACAATGTGAAACAACCAAATTTCACATGATAGTAATTGTTATCTATTGCATACCAAATTTTAAGAAAAAAATGGAGGTTCTTGATTTGTACGTTTTATACTTACAGCCTGCAAAAAAAAAAAAAAAAAAAAAAAAAAAAAAGAAGAAGAAGAAGAAAGAAAGAAAAAGAAACGATGAAATGCTAGGTAGGCTGGTTATCTAATTTTTTTAATTATTTATGGGGTTTTTTTTTTTCAAGTCGTCTTCTTCTTGCATTAGCTTTTGAAAGATTATTGTTATTTGTGTCAATCTCATTTTTGGGGCAGATAATTTGTATTATTGTAATATGTGAATTTTATTATTTGCATTAAATAAAACAGGATGATCAGTCGATTTAGGGGACTGAAATACCAATGATTATTTATTATTGTAATTTTGTGGCAACATCTTCTTTTGCAGGTTGATAGAGTGGCAAGCATGCTCAATTACTTCTTGTGGATGATCTGGAGGTCGCGTGGATCGACAGGGAAGTGACTGAAATCCATGGCCACGATGCCACGATCATTACAACTAATGAGAAAACAGTAAGAACTTCTGATCATATTGATTTTCTTATTAAAAATTCTGTTAGAAACAAAGACAACTGTGGATGCTTTTTTGCACACTTGTATCTTCAATTGTCATAGCTGGGAATGTTATTTAGACTGTGGATGACCACCATATGAGTGGGCCAGTCTGACCATCAATTGTCTATGTGAAGCTGTAGATGCTGATTTGGGTTGGCAAGAAATGTTCTTTCTTTTATAGTATTTAGAGTTTGAGATCTGTAGCATTTTCCTGATGTGGATTTTTGGGAGTATATTTTTTCTTATTTTTTTAGTTATAAAATGGTATAGATCTGGAATTATTAGTTGATGCTTCTTCCATGTGGATTTTTTGGAGTATATTTTTCCTTTAATTTTTTCTTTTTAGTTTTATGATAGTTTGTTCTATCAGTTCTTGATCTAGATTAGTTGATTTCATAGACACATTTACATTTGCTGATTAATCATTAATAATTTTTAGCATTGGAATTTTTTTTGCTGATTTGCTTACTGCGAGTAAATGAGGAACTCATGAATCTTGGCTCTCCATCTAGTGGGGCCCATCTGGATTGGCTCACAATTACTGATCATCCCAGTTGTCACTTTTCTGCATGTTTCCCTGCCAAACCTTGACTGTCAACCAACGTACATATTTTTCTCCCATCTGAAAATTTTCTCTAATCTGATTACCTTCAGTAAATTAGGATATATATTGCATGATACTTATGCACCACTCTGATGTCCCACACACTTGCTAGATTGGCACATGTTGCGGCCCTTACCATGGACACCACCTTGATGTGTGTATTATGTATTTACCTCATCCATTTGTTTTTCCACATTATTTTAGGACATGATCACAAAAATGAAGAAGATCCAATTATCAGGTGGACCATACCCCAGTAAATTACAGATTGAATACCTTACCATTAAAAACTTCTCAGAGCGTACGTAAATGTTTCTGTAATGTTTATTTGCCATCATATCTATTGATAACGTCACACAAGCCTATTAATGGTGGCCCAAATATCAGCTTGATCCAAACTTTGGTGGCCCATTAATGGTCAATCAAAACCGTTACCTATGGTATTGGTAGTTGGATCTGCTTCATTTCTTTGTAGTCAAAGATAATTCAATTGAAGACTGACATGCAGATGTTCTTGTAGTTTCTTTGTTAACTTTCTTAGACTGTTAAGCTAGAATTAAGCTTCAGCTTCAATGGGTTTTGCCATTTCTAAATTATAAGAAGACAACTATTTTAGTGCTCTCTTGTTTCTTTCTCATGATTGTCCTTTTTTTAATTGAAAAATCATTGTTTACTTTTTGTCATAGACTAGAACAAAAGCTCTTGGACATGGAGACCGTGGATATTCTAAGGCAGCAGGCCTTGTTAAAAACACCTGTAAACATTTTAAGCTATATCCTCATTTATTTAGAGTCTCCCTTCCCATTGCTTTTGACCTCATTCTATCAGATTCTTTCTGCTGTTTTGTTATCATACAACCTACTAATTGGTTGTGCATAGCATTTCAGTTGTTATATCAGTGACGAAAGAAGGCGTAAGTTCTCAACTAGAGGTGATATTAAGTGAAGGCAAATATAGTATGCAGAGCGAACAACACCGTAGACAAGGTATGCAAGTGATCCCTTTGATTCAATTATTTCTATGGTGTGTAGGAAGAGAGGGAAGTCATTCTTCTAGAGAAAAAAATTACAAAAGGTTATTCTACCCATCACCAGATGGCCAAAAAGCCTCTGGTTTCTTGGAATTCTACCCACCAACTTTAAGATTTTTTAAAATTCATTTGGGTAGTAAGTTTCATCTAATTAGTAGGTCTCCAAGCTTTGTTTATACCAACATAAAACCATTTTCATCAGGGATTCTCAATTACTTTGTTTGATAATTTTTGTACATTTTCATCCAATTGATTCTGTTATTTTCTTGTTTCTCTGAACCACGCTTTTTTTTTTTTTTTTTTTTTTTTTTTGAAAAAAAAATTTTAAAATGCATGCCAATGTGTAAGTTTTGCAAGTTCTTCTCGTTTGTTGCAGAAGTGTAAATCCTGTAATTATTGTTGTGTAAGTTAAAACTTACCCCATTGAGAGTGTTTCAATCCTCTAGTTTATTGTTTCTCATCCTGTTTTATATTCCTGAGGATACTTTTGTCACTTTGTTCTTCCTTTTTTTATGTGAGATATCTGGGTGATTCATCAGGTAGGGGTCAATGCAAACATTTCCACGGCCCAGACATCAAGCTAGTCCACTCTTCAGGTGGACACACATGGATGAGAAAGTTATGACAAGATGATTGAATATATTCAGACATCTGGCCACCTGATGAGCAACCATCTTGCTTTTTAGGTCAGAGGGCAACCACCTGATTCATCAAAGAAAATTTCCATAGAAATTCATAAAGCTAAAAATGAGCTCATCTCATGTTAGTGCTGATTGACATGTTGGATTTTATATCAGTTTTCCTCCAACTTCTTAATAAACTCAGATGTTTGTGGTGTATTGTCTTACAATGTCTACAAAATGCAGGTTAATCTGTCTACTGGTCAAATGGTGGATTTGATACCTTGATGCTTGCCAAACACAGCCAATAGGCACAATCAGTGGGACTGTTTGGTAGGTTGGATTGGGAAGGAAACTTCCCAACTTCCATCACAGACCCTCAGCCCATGTTGAATCGCTAAGAGCCCTATTTCTTTATGATGTTTTTGTCCTTCTCTTGTGTAATATATTTGCACTTTGGGTTTCTATTTTGATGTTTTTTAGCTCATGGGTTTTCTTATTCTTTTTTTATGGAGCTTTTTTCCTGATGAATGGATTGGAAATGTATTTTAAATTGTACAAACAGAAACTTGCAGTTCCTCGGCCTCAATCTAAGTCACACAAATTCAGTCTGCCTAACAAATTTCTCAAACCTAGTAGGTTGAGACTCAAACTCGAGCAGAAGAACAAGCGATACAACTCCAATGCAGTCTTTATCTTCATTGGTCAAGTAACTTATTACACATTCTTGTATATGTCAAAGGTTGCTATTGTTCATTGTGTAACTCCCGCAAATTGGCCACCATGCATCAAAGGAAGGCAAGAGATGTCCTACCATTCCAACCCTTTCATTGCATTACCGGGTGATCTATTCTTCTTTTCTCAATAACCCATTTAATCAGATTCCTAAAGCCTCCAGGTTTTCTTATTTCCTAAATCACCATGCAATCATTGACATTTTATTATAATGCCTCTCCCAATCTCCCTCGATCTCCCTCTCCCGATCTCAAACCTCTCTCTCGATCTCCCTCTCCCTCTCCCAATCTCCCTCGATCTCCCTCTCCCAATCTCAACCCTCTCTCGATCTCCCTCCTTCTCTCTCGATCTCCCTCTCCCTCTTCCGATCTCGACCAATCTCCCTCTCACTCTCCCTCCCTCTCTTGATCTCCCTCTCCCTGTTCGACTCTAGATCTGACAGTCCCCACACGGTATTGTAGAAGCGATGTGCAGACTACTTTGTATGGGGTGTATCGTAGCTCTGAAAGGTGACATGCAGAAAGACGCCACCTAGCATTGCATCGTTGGGAACAATTTCGGTATTTTCTCTGGCATTTTCGTTCTAATTCTTCTATCATTTCTTCTTTTTTGGGTCTTGCTTGTTTATGTTTCTTCGATCTGCCCTTTGTTTGCTTGTTTTATGTTTTTGGGAGTATTTATGTCTGCAATGTGTTTGTAGAATTGACTCAGAGAGTGGATTTTGAAATTTTGTTACTTGCATTGGGTGTTGATTATATGTAAGTGTTGTATGGGTGCCTTTTCTACACTTTCGTGGATAGAATACATGCCAATATGGCACATGTGTGAGATCAGAGCTTTCCGTCAGGTGGGCCACACTTTTTGGGTGTCCTCGCCGGCAAATCAGGCCGTTTGACTCCTCAAGCTAACAATTTAGTGTAAAACAAAAAAGAAGATAGAAAAAGAAAGAACAAAAAGCTAATAGTTCATTGGCTTGTGAAATCTACTGGTGAATGCATTGCTGTTTTCGCTTCATGAGTAATAAAATTTAATTTTCAGGGTGGTAACTATAAAGGGATAGATAAGGCCTTCTCTAGTCGACAGCTTTATGAAAATTTCATTTTGTGGCCATGCAGTTTTCGAAGACTTATTTCATCTAAAATGTTGTTTTGATTACAGTATATATTTCTTATTTTTCTTATAGCACTGTTTGGCTGTCCTGCACAAAATGCATTTGATGGGCCACCATTTGTAAGGGTAGGAGCCCCATCAGTATTAAGCATTAAGGTATTCTACATCATTGGAACCCCAATTAGTATGATTTGGATGTTTGTATGTGCATGCCATGTGTGGTAGATGCAGATAGTGGTGAAACCAAAGCTTAGTTAAACTGTTCCCTACAACAGACATGTCACTGACAGTTACAAGATAACTGCCATATTGCTGTTGAAAACACTATAAAAAGTTATTTCAAGGCTCTTCATGTAAAATCATTTCATTGTAATAGTCCTGTGGATGACATGTTTATCAATTCAAAATCATGTTTGTCTGAGACTATGGATGACCATTGATTGAGTTGAATGGTGGAATGGGATTCATGTAGCCGACCCTATAGTTATTGTTAGTTTAGTTTGTCTGTTCTAATATGTTCTTTGGCCCTTGATTGAGCTGTTCATTCTATTTCTTTATTGACTAGATCTTTTGGATCTTTTGGGTTCCGATTGTCCATGAACAGGGGGCAAAAATTCCCCATTTTGAAATGTTGAACTGGAATAATATATTATATTATTGATATTTAACTGGACGATATGCATGTTATACTCACCTCTTCAGTTTGTAAAGGTGGGAACCATGATTCTCTTGTCCAGGCAGGCTATTGGTTTGTTTGAGCTTGTTTCCGGCAAAATTCTTATAAAAATGGCTTGTAGGTGATCAGTTCTCTTTCATTGACTACAGCAGCATTTTCCTTTGCAAGAACTCATTTAAAATGTGGGTGATATCTAAAGTTGAGTTGGGAGCAAAGGGATGCATCCTTTTTTTTTTTTTTTCTTTTCTTTTAATTGTACATACTATTTAGTAAGACTAATTAATACTAATGTGTCTATGGTCTTTTAGACAACTAGTGGTATTCCTCAGTGCTTGATCAGATGAATTGGAAACCCTAAAAAAATGTCTCCCTCTTTTTTTCAGCTGTTATTTGTTGGAGGGAGTAGGAAAGAAGAATCAGAATTTCTTCATTTTTTGGTAAGTCTTTTTTCCTTTCAAAATCTTTATCATCAAGAAACTTCATGATATTTAACGATTAATCTGTATAATTTTGAGAAAAATATAATGAATTGGTATGTATAATTTTGAGAAAAACAATGGTTGACATATTGGAGAAGCCCTGACTATAACCTTGCCCGATACTCCTTCACCTTAGTTGCTGCCCTCATGCTTGGCATGATCTTTCTGGCACAAAAAGGTAAGCATCACTTCCTCTATTTCAAGTGTTTCAAGAAAAATTTCAGCCTCCCATGTGGCCATTCTTCTCCTATAGTCTGATCATTTCATGTTCTCGGTCCCATTAAATGATTAGGTACTTCATGAGAATCTTAAACAACAAAATTTTATTTACTCGAGTATTCAGGACAAAACCATGAACTTTGTGTTTATGGTGAAGGGAAAATGCAAATGATCTAACCATCGTTATTGGAGCCATCGAAAGGACTGTTTTACCTAATGGGTGGGTGCATTTCAGTCATAAACAATATAAAAACTCAAAATAGGTTGGTAATTAAAGATATTTCTATAAGTTGGTAAAGATAAAAGTATTGTTCTAGAAACTGGAACAAACTAGCTGGTGTGACCAAAATCTGCCATGTAACTGGTGTACTTTGAGCAGAAAAGAACTGAATGTAATCTACATAGTGAGTGAGAATTGCCTGGAGAGCCAGTCCAATTTTAGATACCTCTTGTTTCCATGGACAACTACACTTAAGCAAATGGAACTAGCCCTGCACCGGCACGCATGTGGGGACGGCCATGTCAACCCGAACTAATATAGGATAGTCAAGTCATGCACCAAGTGGGCATAGTTTAAGAACTCGAAAACTCGATTTGACTCAGATGTCCAGCCAAGTTGGGTTGACTTGAAGACTCGTTTCAACTTGACTCGATGTTCAAACATCGAGTAGGATTAATATTTTTCTAGTAACCAAAAACCTAATAATGCATGATGGTAACCCAACTTGGATTTGGAGTCCATACCCTTGATGTGAATATGATGGAAGGAAATCATAATTGGTTCTTTTTTATGTTGTTAGACTGATAATTGCAGTTCAGTTCAATAGTGCATCCAAACACACCCTTAATCACGTATGCAGTTCCATTAGTTTCACATGGGGCATTCTCATGTGGATTTATCAACTCAGTGTATTTGGTATGTTTGGGAATCTGTTTTATTTCATTGTAAATTTAATCTTTTTTGTACTACAACAGGTTGCAAGACAACAGTGATGGGACATGCCACATTTGAGTGGACTGATTGTTAGACCTCATCCCGCCTTGAGCAAGTTCCAAGGCAGGAATGGTATGTTGGTACTGTCAGCACTTAAATCCTGAGAAATTTTACTTTTGCTCTTGTACTTATTGGTCATATGCTTTCTAGTATTGGAAATTCATGCAATTTTGGTGGTTTAAATAAGCTAGCCAGATTAACTATACATGTTATTATTTTATGAGCTTATTACTATACTGTTGTAAAATTTTCCTTCGTAAGGTTCATAAGATTGTGTATTTATCATCTAACATATTCATAAGATCACACAAATAACTGGTTGGGTTTCTCACTCTCCTCACATGAACATGGATGCATCTACATACCCACATAAGCATCATCATCATTACCACCATCATCAGCAACATCATCATCATTATCATTTAACACAAGCTGCCGCTGCTGTTTCTCCTACAGTTCCAACCAGCTTCTTTCTAGCTCCTCAGATGGAAACACAGGTGGGGCCCTTTACTCCCAGGTTATGCAGTAATGCCATTGAAATCTGATGGCTCCCTTTGTATCATGGAAGCTCTTACAAGATCACAGCAAGGTGAAGGTATGCTTCTCTTCTTCCATCTCTTCCTTTCAGTTTCTTTTAAATAGCTTCTAAAAATAAAGTCATGCCTATCTCTTTGTTGATGGAAAGAGTGATGCCAACTTCCTCTCCCAAGCTTGAAGATTTTTTGGGTGGTGCAACCATATAGGAGCTCACTAGTACTGATCCATTGACAGGGAAAGCTCATAGGCCTTCTCCAGCCCTTCAGACATTCTCTAAGCTTGGACAACATGTATTACCAGCACAACTCACAAGCTGAAAACATCAAGCAACAACATTCTCTAGGCCTTCTCCAGCCCTTCAGGCAGCTGATTCAGGCCCAACAGCAGCAGCACCACCACCACCAATACTTTCAGCCACTACAGGAAGGGATGTGCACAGGATTAACATCTCATGACATGTACCAGACTGCCTTGGAAGTGGCACCGAAGGAAGAGATTTGCGTCCCTCTCATACGGACACAACGTCCACATCACTGCAGTGGATCATGACGAACCTGGTGAAGCATCATTAATAGAAGCCTGGAAATGAAATGTTGTATTGAAATTGGAAATTGAAATTGAAATGTGTACTAGAAAAGAAGGAAAAGATTATTGTGTGAATCAATCTTTCTTCTAGTTGTGTAATTATTTAGCATATAATACAAATAGATTACATACCTCACTCTCTCATACAATGAACAAAAGGGTTTAAAATTGTTCTTAAAATTCCGTCCTAAAATCTGACCGTTGGCAACATTAATAAGCATTCAAAACCGTTTCTAAAATTGTGCCTAAAATGTGACCGTTGGCACCAGAACGGTTTAAAACCGTTCCTAAAATTCCGTTTCTAAAAATTGAAACGGTACCCAAAACGGTTCTGAACCGTTCCTGTTTTTCTGCGACGCCTCATTTAGGAACGGTTTGAAACCGCTCCTGAAGCATTTAGGAACGGTTTAAAACCGTTCCTAAATGACGATTTTGGTGTAGTGTATATAAAACATGCATCAAGATGGGCCCCATGGTCAGGGAAACATATGATAACATGTTACCCGAGAAAACACTTAATCCACAAAGAGGTGAAGCGTCCTCCACTATCATTAGCTTTTTCTTTTTCGTTTTTCTTTTTTATTTTTATACATGCGTCTTTTACTCGCATCTCTAATTAGCTTCTTCTTTTTTGTTTTTGTAGTCTTCTACTCGCATCTGCCTTTTGTCTTCTAGCAGTGTTATGCATTATGTTATCAAATCAAGCTACATTGATGCGATACATCAAGTCCGTCTTCGTTAATTTAGACATTACAAATGATTGGGACTACATGGATCTCCCGTGGATTAAAATTCAGAAAAAAAAAGTCTCTGAACAATACCAATGAAATCTGGTTATTGAACATTAGGAGAAGTGAGCCTCCATTCTTGGTGGCTTTGATCGGCAGAGCTCGTCCTAGCTCCCTGGCCAATATTTTTAATTCCATATGTTGACCTACTTTTTGAGATCTCACTAATTTTAGCCTTTATCCGCTCAATCTTCGTTTTTCTAAACATCTTAAAAGCGTATTGGTGTCAAGACTAGAGACCTGTTCAACACTTAGATGTATAAATTTTCGTGTTGAAATTCAAACTGAGAGTTCATTATATCTTGAAAATAATTTGCAGATTTCCTTTGTTTATTTATTTATCTAACACACGCACCCAGCACTCACCCGCACACACCATAGTAGGATTTCACCACCCTATGGGTATCGAACCCAAGACCTCGTGTTGAAACTCCTTGGAGTCTACTTATATTGCTTGGGCCTTTCAAGCTGTACATATGAAACTTACCATAATAGGGGACTCTCTAATTCACCTATTTAGGGGCTAAGCAATATAATAAGTATTTGGTCGCAAGAAAATACTAATCCACCTATTTAGGGGCTAGTCTTTTGGGCCTTTCATACTTATAGATATGAAACTGATTACTATAATAGGGGACTTTCTAATCCACCTATTTAGGGGCTAAGCAATATCTGCAGCTTGAAAGGCCCAAGCAATATAAGTATTTTTGGTCGAGATCTTTGAGCCTTTCATACTTATAAGTATATAGGGGACTCTCTAATCCACCTATTCATACTTATAAGTATATAGGGGACTCTCTAATCCACCTATTTAGGGGCTAGTCTTTTGGGCCTTTCATACTTATAAGTATGAAAGACTAGCCCCTAAAAAGGTGGATCTTGCAATTGTAGTATATAGGGGACTTTTAGGCACATGGAGGATTAGTAGGGAGGCTCACCATAGACGGTCTAGATCTTTGAGCAAAGATCTAACCGATCGTACATATGGGAGCTCCAATTTATAAAAGGTTTTTTTAGGGTGATAATCGATTTTATTTAAAATTTTGCTAAAACCTAATGCAAAGAAGGACGTGATAAGGTCGATCACTGTCTTCCTCAGGATAACTACTCTGAATTGACGGAGCTCTCTGAATTCCTCACAGAGTTTCATCAAATCCACGAGGGATAAAATAGAAATAATTTCTAATAAAATCGAAAATAAATTGATTGATGATTAAAAAATAAATAAATAAATTACACTCTTTAAATAGTGAACTCAATGCTAGGACGAAGTTTTAGACTCAAACTCCCTAAAAATGTGACTTACTATAATAGTAAACTTAATATTTATAGATGACAGTCATCATTCCTACTAGACTTAATGGTTTTCGGGTAAAAATAGTTAGCGTCCAATTTGTCCTGACTATGTTATTCTCTTAATTTTTCTGAGCCCATTTCATGTTGGGCACGACTCCTACAACTCAAAGCATCAAAAGTTATGATTGTATTAAAACTTATTATTTCTACTAAAAATGGAAATAAAATAGACTTTTGACCGCCAATCTATTGATATCTTACAAATCTGGTGTGGGCAACCCGGCATAGCGGGTTGGTTGGCTAAAGTAGCTTCTGCTACCCCAAAATCATATATGATACGTTGAAAAACTTATTCTAGTTTGCAAGATATGACTGTTTTAAGGTTATAATGGTCTTGATCACTTTTGCCTCCGACCAGACCTTTTTTAATCCATCTTTGCAATGAAAGAAATATTTTCAATTCCGTAGGTCAATCTCCTTTCGGAGATCGCATGGATTTTAGCCTTTATCCGCTCCATCTTTGATCTCACCTCATGGTGAACTAACAATTCATTGAAGATGCAAGTGTACCTTTTAATGCAACCCAAAAATCCAGAATTCGCCTCAAGGTTGCTACCTTGAAGGGAAAGGTTTCAATGACGTCCTCAGCATCATATGCAACATCTCTCACTTCCCCACCCAGCCCTTTTACTCTTCTATCTCCTTCTTGTTTGGTGTCTGAGTCTTCCAAGAAACATTGCATGCGCTTAAATTCCGCATCGAGCCATTCGACTTGATCACCAACGTACGCCTTGTAAGAAAATGGCTTCTCGAATGACTGGGTCAGCGATTTTTTGGAGAAGGAGCTCCACAAACAGACTCAACAATGGCCATCTTTCCTCACTTTTTTTTTTTCCCTCTCTCTCACAGTTCACAAGAAAGAAATTCAGATTAAAGCTTTTTTTCTCTCTTGAGTTCATCTTGCATGTCTCTTTATCTATTTATAGAGACCAACTTAATATTCTATTCTAGCATTACTGATGGAGGGAAAGGATTTCGTGCGCGATGCGTCCACGTATGGAATTTTGTAACATGAAATTCTTGCTTGATTCCCGCCAATGCCTTCAATGGTTGGAGATGCGAGAGTACGAATTTCTTCATATTGAGTGGTTGTATGGTTGCTGAATTTATGTGGGCCCACTGTGATGTTTGTGAGAAATTTATCAGGTCCATCCATTTTGTGAGATCATTTTAGGACATTATGTTAAAAGTAAATGAATATGAAATTAATTGGACAACCCTAAGGGCCTGTTTGGCTGGGCGAATCTCATGGGATTAGGAGGGATGGAATGGATTTTAAGGTAATGATGGTGGTGTCAATGGATTAGTTTAAGATCTATGGGATTGCTATATCCTGGGACAAGTTCACTAGGTCTGTTTGGCACCCCGCATATCCCGGGATTTTACCTTCCAATCCGTCCAACCAAGGGATGGGATCAATTTTAAGGTAATGATGATGATGTTAGTGGATTGTTTTAAGATCCATGGGATTGCTTATACCCTGGGACAAGTTCACCGGGTCTGTTTGGCTTGTCATGCATATCCCGGGATATCGCGATCCCATCCCTTCTAATACCGTGGGATTGGTCCGGCCAAACAGGCTCTAAGGGCATGTTGGCCGGACCGATCCCATGGGATTAGGAGGGATAGGATGGATTTTAAGGTAATGATAGTGGTGTCATTGGATGGTCGAATGTTCCATGGGATTGTTATATCTCGGGACTGAAATCTCTGTGCTGTTTGGATAACATGGAATATCCTGGGATCAGTAAAGTTAAACTGTTTGGATGCACATGGGATTGGACTAGATCTCCGTCGTCGTCGGAGTCGTCTCTAAGCGAGACGAAGCATCGAAATCTCTCTGTTTCTGCTTCTGATTCTGCAACTGGAGATTGTTTGTTTCTTCTCCTCCATCTTCGATTTTCTTATCGGAGTGCTTCTGCTGGAAGCTGGAAGAAGTGGCAATGCTGCTGATGATGATGAAGTTCACAATGATGTAGAGATAAGGAGGACAGAGCTAGCTACGGAAAGAGATCTAGACACGCGAAAGAGCGGAAAGGAAGAGGTTGAAAGAGTATGGGATAGCAAGCTTCAGCAAGAGGAAGGTTGAAATGATCCCGATTGCGAGGAATTCGAGTTTAATAGTCCAGATCGCCATCTGGAGTCTGATCTTGGACGAGTTTTGGAGAAAATCGGCCATCAGTTTCAAGAAAAGCATAAAAACCAAGAGTTATTTATAGAATCGCCATTTCCAGAGCTTGGAAAATTCAAGAAACTGAGACTTCTACATATTTTTAAAAGCAGCTGCTATGTACAGACCTTGTAGCTTGGAAATGTCAGCGATTTTCTACTGATTTCCAACAAGAAGACATCAGCGATCGCTTTCTACGACAGCGGAACAGAGTCGCCATTGTCGAGCGCTTTGAAGCCTTGTTGCTGGTTGCAGGACCAGCAGGAACAGAGTCGGTTCAAGTGTTGGGGCGCCTTTTTTAGAAGAGCGGTTTAAGACCTTGCAGGTTCTGATCGGACAATGAATCTCAGCCGTTGATTTTCGACAAGCTGCAAACTCACGCTCACAAATCTAAGACGGGATTGCGAAATCCATCCATATCCTGACTTGATGGGCTCGATGCAGGAGATATACCGGTAGCAAATCTAAATGTTGAATGGAAAATAAACATTACAGTCTATACTAAAAGGGTGTGTGTGTGCGTGTTAAAGAAATAATAATAATAATAAAATAAAATAAAATAAAAGTCTATCCTAAAAAGTTTTTAGTGATGGTTGTTTGGTGACCATTGTTTCTTATGGTATGATCTTTAGACTTTGATCTGCTTCAGTTTTACGATTTTCCTATGAAATGATCTGAAAAAATTGATGGACGACATGAATATACAAAACATGCAGCGAAGTGGGCCCCAAGGTCAGGAAAATATCCGATAACCTGTTACATCATAGAACACTTAATCCGCGTGGGGGTCACGCGCATAGAATACTTAATCCGCGTAGCGGGGGACGCGGATTAGAAACTATCAGGTTGAGTAGCCAGTCGGCTACTGTAGTGACGTCACCAAGTTTTGTAGCCGTACTACGATGTATGCGTTGTATTCCTACAGTTCATCGATTTTGAAATATCATCGCGAGCCAAAGAATGAGGCAGATAAAAATCTGTAGTGGACCTTACCTCATAAAATAATGGGGAGAGTCTGTTGAAACTATCACAAGGCCTATTATATTGTTTATTTGAAATCCAATATGTTCAAAAGTTTCTAAAAACAAAAAAAAAAAAAAGACATGCAATAAGGAAAAACACAAATATCAGCTTGATCTAAAACTTTTGTAACTTTTAGAAGTTTTTAATGGTGGGTGTCACTGTGCCCACTGTTTTCTGTGCCGGGGTTCACTGGAGCTTTTGATTTAACTCAATCTTTGGGTATTGACCTAAAATGATCTCTCCAGATGGATGGAAAGGTGTGGATGCAAAACATACATCATGGTGGGGCCACGGAACTTAGTGGTGTCACTTCAGTAGTTGCTGCTCGAGCTGTCTGTTGCTAATCTGCGCCCACGTAGGGGTCACGCGTCCTTCACTCTCGTTAGCTCTTTTTTTAAATTTTAATTTTTTATTCGGGGATGCGTCCTCTACACTTGTTAGCTTTTTTTTTTCTTTTTTATTTTTAGGGAATCTTCCATATAGGTGCCTAACTTTTAGCCTATGAACCAAAAACTCCTGATTTTAAAATATTTCTCAAAACCCACCCATATTTTATGTGGTTAGACATTAAACCACTCGCTATTATTTACCAATACCAATGGTATACTGTATTTTGAAATTGACAAAACTACACTCATTTTACTGCACCTGCAATCTCCTTTCGTTATGGTGGATTCACAGTAAGGCTGAAAGTCGGGCGGGTTCAACCTAACTGACTCTTGACTGACTTGACATTGGGTTAGGCTCGGGCATGATATATCGAGTTTGGTCTCAAGCTTGGGTTGTACAAACACCAATCCAATAAAACTTGGGTCGTGCTAGAGTCGAGGTCACGAGTTGCCTGACTCAACCTAAACCCGACTGATATATAAGTTATACATTATAATTGATTATGGATCATCTGTATCGAAGGCACAAGAAATTTCATTGTTGTCGGGTTTCTGTAACACCCCATACCCCTGTACACAGGTGTTAGCTCTTAGGACTATGTTTATGGAAAACCAAGGTCAATTAACAAGGCAACTTAAACTTTACACGTGTAGGTTGAGACTTCCAGTCAACATTAAAGTCATCCACCACGAGCTGTACGAGCCAAGACAGAGTCAGAAAGGTAAAACTCAACAAAACACCTTAGAGTAAGGCAGCTGTGAGTACAACCTTCAATTCATATGAGACAATACGCCCACTGGCAACCCGTAAGGACTTACTTATGGCCAACCGGACAATCGGCGCACTCTAGAACCATGTTCAACCAATGAAACCAACCACTAGCCCAATCCGACCATTGGATCACGAGGAATGGGCCGAATAGCACCCCGAAAGGCATGGTATGGCCCACCTGGGCCTCACATATGCCCCAAGCTCAGTCGGGGCCCCTATACAAGGATCGCTAAATGAATGGTCGGTGTAGATTTATCACAAACATCACGTTAGACCCCACATAAGGTGCATGCACACCTTGGGCTATTGTACACGATGTGCACTGGACCAAGGGGGAGCGGTCAACTGGTTGTTAACCGACTCATTTGTAAGGAAGGAGAAATCTTTATCTTTCCCACCATTTCAAACGTTTGAAACTGGAGAATTTCAAGTTCTTAAGTGCACCACCCTGGCCACTTTCCGGACAATCCGGACTGTCCAATTTGTCGGTGGGGTCCACCACAACAAAACCGTATGAGGATGGCCCCCCGAAAACAAATGAAGGAAATCACTACTAGCCGTCCGTTTCTACCATGGGCAACTAGATCTGTAGAGGGCGATCGGACTACTGGCGTAAAAGGGAAAGCTGCCCCATTTTCCCTGGAGGGTTGCCGGCGTACACACGCCAGCCAGGGAGCGTTCTCTCTCTCTTAAACCAAAAACAACTAGACAATGAGGAATTTCCAGCCGAACTTTTCGTTTCGGGAAAACAGAGTCTGCCACCGATGGTCGTTGCTTGGGGATTTGCAAACCAATCTCAACCACTAGACCTCTAACTCCATGCCTATAAAAGGGGACATGGTGCCCTCAGAATCCACATCTAGGAAGTGAGAAAAGAGAGAAACAGAGGACAAGGAAAAAGAGAGAAAACATAGAGAAGGTGAGGACGTTTGGTGAGCTCGGTACACACTGCCCCAACTCAGTCCGTGAGAAACGGACCGAGTCGAGTCAGTGTGGGACTACAACCACACCACTCGAGGGAGAAAAAGAAAGAAAGAAAATAGAGAGATAAGGAAGAGGGAGAGAGAAAGTAAGAAAGAAAAGAAGGACAGAGAGTTGGGAGGTCAATCGCCTTGCAGGCCAGGTAACAGCCTAACCACCTCTGCTTGATAAATATCTAGAAATCAGCCCAACAGCAACTGACCATTCTGCTTAAAAATAGCCGAGGTTTCAGCTCGGAAACAGTTGAAAACATGACCGAAGACCAACAGGCTTTTTAGCTTGGAAGATAGCTTAATTGCAGCCGACCTTCAGCCTGGAAATGGTTCGGAACATGACCTGTTATCAGGTGGTTTTTCAACTTGAAATCAGGCTGAGGAACGACTGTTTTTCAGCATGAAAACGGCCTTAAATAGCTAAATAAAGGGACGTTATATTGTAGAAACAGGGCCTGTTTCATGGGCAGTATTGGGCCTCACCAAATTGCAGGTGGATCGCACCCTGCAACAGCCCATGAGCTGCACCTGGTTCCCTCCTTCAGACCAGGTGGGCCACCCCCATATAAATCACAGTGGGCTGCACCCTGCCAATGTGGGCCCTGAAAATCGCAGGTGGGCCTCACTCAACATCAAGTGGGCTGCACGTCTTGGGCCGTCCCAAACGGACAACAAACACCCTTGACGTGCCTCCTAAAAATAAGTAAAATAAAATGTTAATATATAAATATAATATATAAAAAATAATATATGGTGGGCCCTACGTGGGACCCACCGTGATATAGGTGTTATCTTGATGCATCAGCAGCCGTGGGACCCACGTGTATGTGGACCCACCTAATGCATGTGTTGAATCCAGATCGTCCAAGGTCTGGACGTGGCCCACCTTACTGCATTTATTTTATATCCACTATGTCCGCCTGTTTTGCCAGTGGGTGGGACCCACCCTGCATGTTGTACATGTGTGGGGTGTGGGGCCTACCATGATGGATGTATTGTGTCCTCACCATCGAGGGATTGGATGGTGGGAGGCAGTTTGGCTGGAGTACCTCACGCCAACTGCATGGTTGCTGTATTAGTCAGCAAGTCATGTGGGACCACCTTGAAGTATGAAGTGTCCACGTGGCCCAGCAGGTGCAACCCACGTGATTTGTATGTGCTATCTACACCGTCCAGATGGTTGGACGGTGGGCCAAACGATGGATGTGCTTTGGGGGGCATACCTCACACCAGTCATATAGCTACTACATGTCATCAGCAGCCTATGTGGACCCCGTATATGATGTTCGTGTTAGATCCAAACCATCCATCTAGTGGGTGAGCCCTAAGGGCCTGAAAAGAAAATAAAGTAGATCTAGTGATCAAGTGGACCACAGCAGGGATTGAACATCCAGTTTTAAAACCTTACAAATATAAACTGTAATTTTAGGAGATTCCTTAAGTGACCTTAGGCCACAAGAAGACTTGGACCGAATTCGCAAACACGACCCTACAGGTGATGACTTTCCCCTTAAGCATTCCATTTCTAAGATAGCTAAACATAGTTGTACTAGATTGCTACCATGAGTTCAAGGTCGTTATATTCATTGCAAATATCAAATCTGTAATACCATGTTCACACTGTATGGTAGGCTCACTTGCTAGCTAACCATTGAAATATGACTATCATTCACATGTCTTAATTATCATCTCGTTGATAGTTCTTATGTAAATTCCATGACGTCTCCTAACATGTTGTATTGTCACTATTTAGAATCGCATGTTATCACATGTTAATATGATTGTCTTTCCATATACCTCATAGCTCTACACGTGGAGGATTCCATTATTGTACGCAAGTCACACTTAGGATGTAATTAGACAAAACTATGGAAGAATAGGACCCTTGAACTTGGTCAAGGGATCTTATTAAAACATCCCAAGGTGGAGGACCTCATGAGCGGAGGATAGTGGTCATGGGGCACTATGCTCGAGCTGTCGACCTACGCTGGGTGATGAGCCCCCCCCCCCCCCCGTAGTGACCATTGAGTTACCCAAATTGGCTAATTGTAATTGGAATAATAATGGGCTAGTTAATCATGCATTCATAGCATATTGGCAATGACGGTGGCTAATGTTGGATATTGTAGCACGTACCCTTAGGATCATCGGGGTGTCGTTTCGCTAGTTCCTAGACCATCGACTATCGACCTACTATTCCGACTGGACGACCATTCCCAGGTCAATGATTTTATGGGTGACAAGCCCAAGTCCGACTGGATGAGCATCCCCATATCGATGTGCATTCATACATTCATGCATCTAATTAAATTGCATCTTCTCTGTTTTGGATTATTACCTTGTTTTTTTTCTAAACTATGTTTGCTAAGGTGGCGATGTGAAATCTTGAGAGGAATTCACACTGAGTTGGTCACTCATTCATCAACTATCCAACCGTACAGAGTATGCAGATGTAAAAAATGACGGCACTGGCCTTGGTGGCACGATCGTGGAGCCCGAGGAAGGGTACTATGATGATGAGTCGCAACAAGAAGCAGCAGCGTATTTCGGGCTTAATTAGTAGATCAATATTTTAATTTTACTGGTTTAAAATTTTAAAACTTATGAAATTTTGTAACTAAGACCCCCAGCTAGGTGGGTCAAATATTTGGGCTCACATGATTATCTATACTTCATTTTGCTATTGCACTCTGAATTTGTATTTCTGCTAGTTCTCGGATTTATAAACTCCCAGGTTTCTGAAGCGAGTCTTGTACTCGGGTTCTAGAAATCGGGGCGTTACAGTTTCATTGGTCCACGTCATTTCTGATGACTCATGCTAATAAGATACACCAGATTTCTCTCCTAAATAGATTGTGTACTACACGATATGACTTTTAAAGGAGTAATTGCCCTATGTTTTAGCTTGTTTGTTTAGGAAAAACGAAGTTCTTTATGATAACAAAAAACTACATATATAATTAATAAAATTATAGGTACGAAAAATAAGATGTGTATTAAAAATATAATACACTAATTTAATAACAAAAATTTCAGCATGTATCAACCCTACCAACTCGAACAACCCGACCGAGCCCGCTTGGTTTGAGTTGGGCTTGGGTTGACAATTCTTAACCCAATGTTGGGTTGGGTTGGGTTAGGGTTGAAGTATAGGAACCATGGGTTAGGCTAGAGTTGTGTACAAACCCAACCCAACCCGCCTGACTTTCATCCCTAATTCACATCTGCGCCACCCTAACTCTTGACCATACGTGGGGCCTACCTTGTTGTTTCTGAGAAATCCATGCCATTCAAATGTTTTTCCAGATCACTTTAGTTTTGGACTCAAAAAATGAACTAGATTCAAAACACAAAGTGACCCCAAATGGCCCCATGAATTTTCAGGTGGTTCTCATTCCCCACTGTTTCGACTCACTGGAGCTTGTTATTGGCCTCATTTTTTGGTTCAATCCATTAAATGATCTAGAAAACAGATGAACAAGGTGAATTTCTCATGAACATCCTATGGCCCTACAAATATTTCAACAGCAGACATTCAATTCCGAATGTTTCATGTTCGTTTAGTCCACTTGTGTAACGTCCTGGATTTTCGCTGTTTTGGATTTCTAAAAAATTCTTGATTTTTTTACATAATTAACTTATATTACCACTTACTGACCATTAATACTCAATGTTAGTTTATAAACAGGTGGTACTAGTAAAGAACTGCACAAATTCAATAAATCAACCGTAGAAAGCCGATGAACCCGCATGATCACTAAGTATCAAGTTTAGCCTCGTGATTTGTTTACATAAGGCTCAAATCTAACTGACCTACCACTAATTAAAAATAGCCTCTGGACCGGAGTTCATGCATTATACTTAACTTAAAGATGAAATGGATACATTTAGGGGGACCCAAGGGGTCCCACGGAACGAAAACACAAACCCCAGGGGAGTAGCCATTGTTGAAGGCTCCAGAGGAGCGTGACAGCACCGCCACGACGGCGGCGCGCCGCCGGCCAGACCATGTGGGTCCCTGCCATGTGCGAAGGTCCTCTCTACACGACCATACACCCCTTTCCAACTCATTTTCACTCCCCCAAAACCCTCATAAACCCTCTTTCACTCTCAAATCTACCCGAAGCTGAGTCAAATAAGGCTCGAATCTTAAGTAATAGACCAAATCAACCCCGTTACTCTTTTAGCTTAAAACCGACGATTTAGAGCAATCATGACCAAATCTCCACTTTCACTAATTATAAATAGGCCACATTATGAACATAGTTAATCCAAAATCTAATCATTGCCCACGAGAAATCTCGACACCTAATTCACTTCAGAAATGCCCGGATTTTCCGAACAAGCTCTAGACCACTCATTAGTGGGACACTAGTTTCGAAACTATAGAATAATGTCCGTCTCATTGGGCTTCACGCCCATCGTGGGTGGCGAACCAAAAAAGTACCTAGAACGGCTCAACTTGAGTCGGAAGTTAAGTGCTTGTAACGGGCGAATCCCCTAAGCCGAAATCTGAAACTTAAGTGAATTAAACATTTTGTTCTTTCGTCAAGTTGTGGCTTCCGACCGTTAAATCACAACCAAACTCGAGGCATGAGTTAATGATATTTCTCTACTCATATCCGTATAACTGCAACCCCGATCGACCATCTGTGACCGCTGAACAGATTTCTAATCATATCTGTCGATCGGCGCATTCAAATGGCGGGCCGATCATATCCATACGTAGATCATTATTAGGACTAAATATCCTATGGTATATATCAGCATATACACCCCATAATGGGCCTTAGAGGTTAGAAAACCCTCTCATAGGGTTAGTATAGTAAAAACTCAACCTTTAAGGCCATTTTCACCAAATCCGGTGCTATAAATTGGTTATTTGGGGGTCTCATTTGCTCCCATACGAATTTGCAAAGCCAAGGAGAGAAAGAGGAGGAGGAGAAGAGAGGAATGAGAGAGATGGTGGGGCCCGGTGCCAGATCACACCATTCAATACCCGTGCTCGCTGGATTTGTGCAAGACCTCATCTTTATTCCCGATCTCATGTCTTCCACGGATGAAATCCGAAGATTTTGGGTTGGATTCTCCGCTCACTTGCTAGGTAAGAATTTTCCCTACATGTCCTTCTATCTTTTTCTTTCATTTCTTTCATTGTAAGCCATTAAGGTTAAAAACCCTCTTTATTTCCGTCGATTCTTGCAAACTCTAATATTAGGATTGAGTATGTTAGGTCTTTAAGTCACGATTATCAATTGGAGTGGTTCATACTCTTGCGGGAGCTGTAATCGGGCCCCATTCCATTACGGTTTATGTTGTGCACTGATTACGAGTCCCGATTCGTCGAACAGAGTTAATGGATCAATCAAATTAAGTTAGTTAAGTCATAATTCATTATTAATATTTAATTATGAATAAATTCATGTCATTAATGATAGTCTTATATTTTCATTTAGGTTTGGAGCGTTTTCACAAATTCCCGTCACTAGGGCCCCATCCGAGTCAAGGATTTTAACTATAAGGTGAAGATATACCCCTAATCTTCTACTCAGCATTTCAAAATTATTATTTATATTTATTTTCTTTTTAATTGATAACATGCTCGATGAAATGCTTATACGACACGAAAAACTTAATATTATAAAAATTCTTGAATGTTGAATGCTTAGAAATACTAGGTTGATTGAATTGTGTTATTGTGGTAGATCGAGCTTCGCAATTTATGTACATATATGGATTGCCCACTTTAGGGAGGTTATCCCAAGCTTATACAACCGACTGGAGTTAAACACGGACGATCGGTAGTAGTTGGAGCTACGTGGGATGCTTTGCACCCAATGCTAGTTTGTCCGAGGCCTTCCATAGTCGATCGTATCAGTCTAATGCAAGCTCGATAATTCTTGTACTTGGTGACTGTATAACATTCAATAGAATCTGTGATACTACCGTTACCATTGATTTAATCTACTCATGACCGTTATTGATACAATCTCAAGACTCATGAGCCGAGCATGGTAGTATGAGACAAGCCTACCCGTAGTGACCAGTGAGCAACTAAGACTCATGAGCTGGGCATGGTGGTATGGGACACCGTGTCCGAGCTGTCGGCTTATGCTAGGATGACGAGCCTCCCCATAGTGACTAGTGAGCACTGATGGAGGTGATAGACCATTGTTCAAACGACCCCCATCAAATTACCCAGTTGATGGTTCTGTGCCAAAGTACAGTTTGAACGACCGGGCGTGAATGAAATTGGGTGACGAGCCCTTTCCTTTGTATTGATTTGGTTTAATGTGATAAGCCCACACCTCTGTAACACCCCAGCGACTGATCATCCGGGCTGTGGTTCGAACATGGGTTATCATCCAAGTCGATGTGTAGGATCGATCGGGCTTCGAAAATAGCACTCCAGTAGGTTGGGGCATCATGTTGTGGGTTGTTACAATCTTAGAACTGAGTGATCATACTCGGTTTGGGTGATGACCCATACTAGGTTGATCCTCATACGTTTAGGTATCGTATCTTGAAATTATTGATTTGTGATATAAATGAGTGGTACCTAAATTTAGATCAAGAGACACTGGTAAGGAGTCACTACGTACGGCAACGAGCCACATGATCCAGATAAAGACTCGTGATATAACGCCGTTATCCTAGCTTCGCCAATATGCTTGATGAATTGAACTTAACAATTACTCAGGTAACATGATCATTCACTGCATCACATTAGTTTAAAATGTAGCAAAACAGACATTGAAGTTGCGTGTTGAGGAAGTGTTGTCATTTGCGAACCAGGTGGTCGAAGTCGCGTGTTGAGGGAGTATCGAATGGTGAGAGCATGCATCATGTCATATGTTCATATGCACATTTAACAAGAGTATTTAGGAAATGTTTGAATCCTTGTGTTATCATTACCTGCGTTGACTGGGTTTTTTTTTATTTTTTTTTCACACACCCCACACACTCACGCTGGTGGAGTTTCACCACCTATGGGTACTCAAACCCTTGACCGGGAGTTAAAACTCCTGAGAGTCTACCACCCGGGCAAGAGTAAGGACCCTTGCGTTGACTAGGTTAATAACATGTGTAACTGCCTAGTATTTGTGCATTAAATATAACATGCTTATGTATATTACATGTATGAATATGTATTTGTTGTGAACCTATTAATCCCTAAAATGTCCCAAGTAACAATCTTGGGGATATTTGTTCACTATGTTGGCGTTTGACGCCTTCTATTCGACATATGCAGATAACTCAACAATAGAACCATTCGGTGGTGCACTCGGGGCGCCCAATAGATCTCTAGCTTTTTCCCTCTTGGTAGTTGTTCTTTTATTCCTATTATAATTATTGTGATTTGTATAATCCCATTTTCGGTGATCATCACAATTGAAACTGTATTTTTAACTCTTATCCCTATATTTTTGAATCTATTGTTATCTCTACCTTGCTTTAGATCTGCTAATTTGAATTACGCTACTCTGATTATCTGTGTGTGAAATAAATTTGAATCTGGATGAAGACACACGTGCATTCTCATTAAGTTAACACCCGGGAACTCGAGATCGAAGTCTTTATAATCG